>OV656873.1:91217683-91348230 GCA_927399465.1 Sarcophaga caerulescens
CTTTCTATCTTTGGCTTAATAATTTTAGATAAATAAAAATAAAATAAAAAAATCCATTTTTTATTAAAAGATCGTAAAGGTATCCATCTTTGGCTTAAAAATTAGACCATGTTTTTAGATAAACAAAAATAAAAAAAAATAATAAACCATTTTTTATTAATAGGGAAAAAGCAAGCATTCCAAAGCATTTAAAAAAAATTATACTATGCGACAAAATATATAAGGCATTGAATATTATCAAAAGCATCTTTTAACATACAATATTTTTTGAGTGTCATTCTGAAAAAAATGGTAAAGCATCCGCCGCACATGTGTTCTTGTCGCAGTCTGATCGACAACTAAATCAAAAAACACAAGAATGCGTGTGAGTTCTCTCAGCACAATTGTGCTATGAAATGGTAATCGTTGCTTTAAAAACAACTTACCAGATTAGAACAAAATTCAATTCTTTTTAAAGTTTAAAAAGTTTCAGTCAATAATTCAAAAAATTATCCGTACAGTAATGACATTTGAGTTGGTTTATTCGAAATTTATATTTATAACTAGCTGTACCGTGTTGCTGCGCCACCAACTAAAATATATTTGAAGGAAAGACATTACATAAATGTCCAATTAATTTTGAATCATTTTATTAATTTTGTTTCCCGTTGTGCTGTTGATTCAGATGAACGGGCCTGAGTAGTACGCATTCGATCAGTTTCTAATCTCACTTCTCGTTGTTCAAGTGGTTCAAGCGAACGGGTCTCAGCGGCATATACTCGTAGATTTTCCAGTTTCAATGCTCGTCTGATTCTGAGGCTCGTAAAGCTCTTTTCTTCCGTGCTTGAAGTGTAGGTCGACCAATTGCTTGTCATTCATTTTGAATAATTTTCATTGACGCCATCCATCGGAAATTAATAGCACCAAACTCCGTCGACTCATACGCAACAACTTTGTTAAAGAATGCACAGTTTACGATTTAATTAATTTTGAGTGATTTTCAGTGGCACCACCTGTCGGAATTGGTCATACCAACTTAGAAACCTTCCCCGGCTCATGCGCAACAACTTTGCTAAAGATCATAACATGATCAAATGTATAGTTTACGATTCTATAAGGTACATACAAACGCACATTCATTTTTATATATAGACTATGGGAGGTGACACGCCCACTATAGCCAATCCGCCCATTTTGTTCATATATACGAAAAAGTCGTCCATACAAAATTTGAGGACTCCAGCTGTTGCAGTTTATGAGATATGCGACAACAAATACTTATTGGGTATGTGGGCCTGGCACCTCGCCTACTTGAAATTTTAAAATAAAAAGTAGCCTATAGTTCCTTGCAGACATACAGGAAGGTACTGTTAAAATTTCAAGAAAATCGGTCCAGCCGTTTAGCCGTCTATAGACTTCAAACAAACAAACCCACAAACAAAAACACATTCATTTTTATATATATAGATGGATTTGATGTCCTTTGATTTTAAACGTTTTCTTCTAAACGTTTTTTCATAGAAAAGGCCAGATTTTGAGTGATTTTTATCCCAATATTTCAGAATTTTGCTACCATGGTATCTTTAGGAACTAACTTGTTGTGCGATCAAATTTTTGTTTTCTTAAACACCCCTTAAAGACATTGTTCTATTTAAATTTGTGCTCTGGGTTGATTAAGTATTACCAAAGAAAATAAAGTATAAAGAATGTGCATCTTAACATTTTTTGGAATATTTTTCAAAAATATTTCATGTCGCGGGGGGAAAGATAGAAGGGAAGGAAACGAAGAGCGTAACAATGCGTTGCTCTCATCGTGCGTTTTTGTTGTTTGACCACTTTTTTATTAAATTTTCTGAAATCACTTATTCTGGTCAGTGTTGCCACGAAAAAAAATATTGCAACCAACATTTGTGAAAAAAATTACCAAATAAGAAAAAATTAACCAAAATTAAATTCACAGCTTTTTTATTTTATTTTTTCGAATATAAATTATAATTAATACAACATAGTAAGAAAAGAAACAAAAAATAACAAACTAAAATTTTAGTCTTACAAATTAATTCATTTCTACAAACAAAAGCTCTTTTTATAAGAAAAATAAATAACCAAATCCGGAAATTTCGGTTAAAAATAGTTAAACGGCAACACTGGTTGTGATTAGTGAGCAAGAGAGAGAAAATAAGTTGAGAGAATTTATTTATTTACAGCCATAGAAAACTGTCAATAATATACGATACTTGATTTTCATTTCATCAACATACATATGTAAAGCAATCTATCTTAATAATTTTAGATAAATAAAGATAAAATAAAAAATCCATTTTTTTTTATTAAAAGAACATAAAGCTATCCATCTTTGGCTTAAAAATTATACCTAGTTTTTTTAGATAAACAAAAATAAAAAAACCCATTTTTTATTAGAAGAAAAAATAAAAAAATTAAATACGGCCAGCTAATGACATAGAACATTTTTAACATAAAATATTTTTTGAGTGTTATTCTGAAATAAAATGATAACGCATCCGCTACACATGTGTTCTTGTCGCAGTCTGATCGACAACTAAATCAAATAACACAAGAATGCGTGTGAGTTCTCTCTGCACAATTGTGCGGGTAGTAATTTTAAACAAATTTTGGTGAGAGCGGGCCGTACGCCTACAACCCGCCATAAGAAATTTTACTTCTACATGATGCGCATTCTTTATATCCATATTCTTTGGTATTACCAAAGAAAATAAAGTATAAAGAATGTGCATCTTAACATTTTTTGGAATATTTTTCAAAAATATTTCAGGACGCGGGGGGAAAGATAGAAGAGAAGGAAACGAAGAGCGTAACAATGCGTTGCTCTCATCGTGCGTTTTTGTTGTTTGACCACTTTTTTATTAAATTTTCTGAAATTACTTATTCTGGTCAGTGTTGCCATGAAAAAAAATATTGTAACCAACATTTGTGAAAAAAATTACTAAATAAGAAAAAATATAACCAAAATTAATTCACAGTTTTTTTATTTTATTTTTTCAAATATAAATAATAATTAATACAACATAGTAAGAAAAGAAACAAAAAATAACAAACTAAAATTTTAGTCTTACAAATTAATTCATTTCTACAAACAAAAGCTCTTTTTATAAGAAAAATAAATAACCAAATCCGGAAATTTTGGTTAAAAATAGTTAAACGGCAACACTGGTTGTGATTAGTGAGCAAGAGAGAGAAAATAAGTTGAGAGAATTTATTTATTTACAGCCAGTGTTGCAAAATTGAAATTTTGAAATGGTACTGAACTCTAACTGAAAGAGTACTTTTTTGCACCAAATGGTACTTTTGTAAAAAAAATACATAGATACACATTGGTCACACCACTTACATGTTTTGTATGTGTTAATTTTATACATGAGTGGAGGGACTTACAGTTTAAATTCGACTCCGAACGACAGATTTTTGAAAGACTTTATAACGGCAATTTTATTTACTCTCAGAGTTTTTGCCAGAAGGAAGTCGAACAGAAAAACTAGCGACTTATTCGTGTTTTTCACTTACAAGACAAGAACAACTGATTCGGAAAGTAATAAAAAGTAAAAGCCCCGTTTAGTCAAACGTCGAAGGAACGTAGTGTAACATACGTTCGTTTTTATCATATGAAAAGCAATGCAAATGCTTACCGAAATTACATTACGATTCGGCAAGCGTTTTCATTACTTTTCGTGTTCCAAAAACGAATGTACGTTCCCTGGACCTTTTCATGTTGCTAATCATTAATAGTTGAAAAGTGCAAGGCATAAAATATGTAATAATTAAAAAGTACTGAAAACATCGCGGGGGTACTGCGGTATTTTTGAAATGAAAAAGTACTGAAAAAAGTACTAAAGTACTGAATTTTTCAACACTGTTTACAGCCATAGAAAACTGTCAATAATATACGATACTTGATTTTCATTTCATCAACATGCATATGTAAAGCTATCTATCTTAATAATTTTAGATAAATAAAGATAAAATAAAAAATCCATTTTTTGTATTAAAAGAACATAAAGCTATCCATCTTTGGCTTAAAAATTATACCTAGTTTTTTTAGATAAACAAAAATAAAAAAACCCATTTTTTATTAGAAGAAAAAATAAAAAAATTAAATACGGCCAGCTAATGACATAGAACATTTTTAACATAAAATATTTTTTGAGTGTTATTCTGAAATAAAATGATAACGCATCCACTACACATGTGTTCTTGTCGCAGTCTGAGCGACAACTAAATCAAATAACACAAGAATGCGTGTGAGTTCTCTCTGCACAATTGTGCGGGTAGTAATTTTAAACAAATTTTGGTGAGAGCGGGCCGTACGCCTACAACCCGCCATAAGAAATTTTACTTCTACATGATGCGCATTCTTTATATCCATATTCTTTGGTATTACCAAAGAAAATAAAGTATAAAGAATGTGCATCTTAACATATTTTGGAATATTTTTCAAAAATATTTCATGACGCGGGGGGAAAGATAGGATGGAAGTAAACAGAAACGAAGAGCGTAACAATGCGTTGCTCTCATTCTTTGCTCTCATCGCGATGAGATCAAAGACTATAAAATTTATTTATAGTATAAATATATGAAGATGTTGCACTGCCAGTGCCAAATTTGTCGATGGCAGTACGGCTACTGCCACTTATTGTACTCAGAGTACTTATTATACTCAGAGAACGTATTGTTCTCTTCTCTAATTTATTCTCATATGCGTGTATACGTGTGTGCTTGTACATTGCCAAATAAAATAATAAACAAACTGAAAGATGTCTTGTTTTCACAAAATGTATGTGCAAATAGCCTGTGGAAAAAAATATTACCGTTTGTTTTATTGTAGGGTAAGAATATGTGTTTTATTGTTGTATAAATGAAACTATATCGATTCGCACCGAATTAAAAAATCCACATTTTGTGTTGACATTTGAAACTGAAAAATTGTAGTGCATGCTCAAACAAAACGTTTAATAAATATAATATATAATTAAAATCATAAATCATATTTTTAGAAGATATTGATAGGACTGGAAATATATCAGAAAGTACCCATACCCCTGATATAGATGTCGCAGATATATACGATGAAAATAAAGAATATTTTAATGAAGGCACCGATTGTTTTACGTCCAACAATGTGCCAATTGAATTAACATCAAGTCGATATTTTGTTGGTTACATAGCTCAACGAATATCTTGCGTTAAATGTCGTGTGGATATAATCAAACCAGCGCAAATTTTGTCATATCCTTCAGAAATGTTCGTTCATGCAAAAAATTATATAAAAGATTCCGACTTTGGAAGTTTGTGCGCTCCATCTGATTCATTTTTTGAAGTTTGCAAAATTCATATAAGTCTTCGAAAAAATTTTTTTAGAAAATAAATCTATAAAAAACAAAAAAACATTTGTAGTTGCCCAAAAAATGCACAAAAAATACAATTTATTCCTTGGTTTGATGAAAATAACGAATGTTATAAACACAGAATGGAGATGCTTAATTTACTAATTGTTGTTTTACTACGGAAGCATTCCACATGGGAAACATACAAATTCAAATTATCCAGTATGGAAAAAGTTAAAATTTTGAACCATTAAAATGATAAATAAATTTAATAAATAATAAACAAAAAAAGCATTCGTTTTATTACAACTTCATTCTATACAAAAATAGACACATATGGTAAATACATACATACATAATTGAATAGTAATATATAATTCGGTGCGAATCGATATAATTTCATTTCTACAACAATAAAACACATATTCTTACCCTACAATAAACCAAACAGTAATATTAGTTTTCCACAGGCTATTTGCACATACATTTTGTGAAAACAAGGCATCTTTCAGTTTGTTTATTATTTTATTTGGCAATGTATGTATACATACATGCACACACGTATACACGCATATGAGAATAAATTGCTTAGAGAAAATAACAATACGTTCTCTAAGTATAATAAGTTCTCTGAGTACAATAAGTGTACTGAGAATTTTTTGTTTTCTTTCTCTCAGTTAACATGAGAGTGAGAACGACGATTCAGCTTTCATAAGAAAGAAGCACAAAATTTTGTCAATTTTAAATACACTGTGTGCAACATCTTTACATATTTATAGTCTTTGGTCAAACAATAACAACGCTCATACATACATAATCGTACATACGCATATACATACGTACGATGAGAGCAACACATTGTTACGCTCTTTGTTTGTGTTTATTTTTCTCCTGTCTTCCCTCCCTCATCAAGAAATGATTTTTAAAAGAGATTTTGGTGAGAGCGGGTGTTACTGGTACATCCCGCCATAAGAGCAACACATTGTTACGCTCTTCGTTTGTGTTTATTTTTCTCCTGGTTCTTTGGTTCTACCAAAGAATATGGATATAAAGCAGGGATGCCCAAAGCTAAAACTGTAGTAGTATTGGTGAGCGAGAGAGAACTGCACTGAAAGAAAAGTTGTGTAAGTTTTTAGCTTGCGCAAAAGCACTATGAAATGGGCATCTATGATATAAAGCATCTATGATATAAAGCATAGATGCCCATTTCATAGTGCTTTTGCGCAAGCTAAAAACACACATATTCTTATTCTCTTTGGTTAGTCGTCACTCAGATAGCGACGAATGCATATGCGTGGCGGGTGTACGATTTTTTTGTAATATTTTTTGCTTAAAGCACTGAAAAAAATTTACTATGACTTATGAAACATTTTATGATAAAAAATGCGTTTGGTGATGCTCAATGCATTTTATGTTATAAAATATTGAAGGAATGTAGAGAATATGCTTTTAAAAGGCACTATTGTTCTTATCATAGTGATATGGATGATATTAATGATGGGGAAAACAAGATTTATTTTGTAAAAATTAAAAAATTTATTTGGAAAAATTGAAAGAGTGGTTACTTGCAGAAGAAACCAATGAAAAAACCTCAGAAAATAAAATGTTAAAAATGGAGTTATCAAGCTTAATAAGCTTGGATATTGTTAGGCATGGTAGACCATTTTCTGATGGGGAGTTCATTAAAAAATTTTAAATAAATGTTTTCAAAAACTTAATTTTAAGCTTATCGAAAGTCTTCCATTGTTACGCAGTAGTGTTATTCGACGCACTGATCAATTGGGGGCATCTTTAGAAGCCGCCATTGTAGAAAAATTAAAAAACTGTACTTTTTTCTGTTTGTTTTGATGAAAGTACAGATATTAACGATCTTTGTCAACTCGTTACTTGTATAAGATGCGTAGACAAGAATAACAAAGTTTTTGAAACAATGTTTTCCCTTGAAACTTTTCCGTACATTTTATTTCAGTTTACACAACTTTTCTTTCAGTGCAGTTCTCTCTCGCTCACCAATACTACTACAGTTTTAGCTTTGGGCATCCCTGATATAAAGAATGCGCATCATGTAGAAGTAAAATTTCTTATGGCGGGATGTACCAGTAAAACCCGCTCTCACCAAAATCTCTTTTAAAAATCATTTCTTGATGAGGGAGGGAAGACAGAAGAAAAATAAACACAAACAAAGAGCGTAACAATATGTTGCTCTCATCGTACGTATGTATATGTGTGTGTACGATTATGTATGTATGATCGTTTTTATTGTTTGACCAAAGACTATAAATATGTAAAGATGTTGCACACAGTGTATTTAAAATTGACAAAATTTTGTGCTTCTTTATGATGAGGGGGTAGGTAACAGGGAAAGCTAAATTGTCGTTCTCACTCTCATGTTAACTGAGAGAAAGAAAACAAAAAAGACTCAGTACACTTATTGTACTCAGAGAACTTATTATACTTAGAGAACGTATTGTTTTTTTTTCTCTAAGCAATTTATTCTCATATGCGTGTATACGTGTGTGTATACATACATTGCCAAATAAAATAATAAACAAACTGAAAGAATTTTTGTTTTCACAAAATATATGTGAAAATAGCCTGTGGAAAAATATTACCGTTTGTTTTATTGTAGGGTAAGAATATGTGTTTTATTGTTGTAGAAATGAAATTATATCGATTCGCACCGAATTATAATGTTATTTTTTAGACTATTCAATTATGTATGTACATATTTACCATATGTGTCTATTTTTGTATAGAATGAAGTTGTAATAAAACGAATGCTTTTTTTGTTTAGTATTTATTAAATTTATTTATCATTTTAATGGTTCAAAATTTTAACTTTTTCCATACTGGGTAATTTGAATTTGTATATTTCCCATGTGGAATGCTTCCGTAGAAAAACAACAATTAGTAAATTAAGCATCTCCATTCTGTGTTTATAACATTCGTTATTTTCATCAAACCAAAAGGAATAAATTGTATTTTTTGTGCAACTTACGCATTGGCCAACTACAAATGTTTTTATTTTTTTTATAGATTTATTTTCTAAAAAAATTTTTTCGAAGACTTATATGAATTTTGCAAACTTCAAAAAATAAATCAGATGGAGCGATGGATTTGCATGAACGAACATTTCTGAAGGATATGACAAAATTTGCGCTGGTTTATTATATCCACACGACATTTAACGCATGATATTCGTTGAGCTATGTAACCAACAAAATATCGACTTGATGTTAATTCAATTGGCACATTGTTGGACGTAAAACAATCGGTGCCTTCATTAAAATATTCTTTATTTTCATCGTATACATATATCTGCGACATCTATATCAGGGGTATGGGTACTTTCTGATATATTTCCAATCCTATCAATATCTTCTAAAAATATGATTTATGATTTTAATTATATATTATATTTATTAAACGTTTTGTTTGATCATGCAGTACAATTTTTAAATTCACACTTTTTATAAAACAATTTTTCAGTTTTTCAGTTTCAAATGTCAACACAAAATAGGTATTGATTTTTTATTTCGGTGCGAATCGATATAGTTTCATTTCTACAACAATAAAACACATATTCTTACCCTACAATAAAACAAGCGGTAATATTTCTTTTCCACAGGCTATTTGCACATACATTTTGTGAAAACAAGACATCTTTCAGTTTGTTTATTATTTTATTTGGCAATGTACAAGCACACACGTATACACGCATATGAGAATAAATTAGAGAAGAGAACAATACGTTCTCTGAGTATAATAAATTCTCTGAGTACAATAAGTGGCAGTAGCCGTACTGTCATCGACAAATTCTTCATATATTTATAGTCTTTGATCTCATCGCGATGAGAGCAAAGAATGAGAGCAACGCATTGTTACGCTCTTCGTTTCTGTTTACTTCCCTCCTATCTTTTTCCCCCCGTGTCATGAAATATTTTTGAAAAATATTCCAAAATATGTTAAGATGCACATTCTTTATACTTTATTTTCTTTGGTTCTACTCAACTAACTGAACAACTTATACTAGGTAGTTACTCGGGTGTGTTTAATTTTTTGTATTTAGTCGCATAGTGTAATAGATTCTTGCAGCGTACTCCTTCAAAAATGAAACTAAAAACAATAGAATTATATTGCACCAGGTCAAGAGTAGGCATAAATTTAATTTTCTTTATTGGTTATTTATTTGTTTAACCCTAAATATTTATTATACTGAAATGAGAACTACGGTCTCCCTTTTCAGTACAATAATGCGACAGCCGACCACTAGATAAAATAGTATCAACAACGGTCATACAGGAAGCTTCTCACCACAATACCCAAATACAAATTCGGGGAGAGTTTTCTTTTCAGTCAACGAGAGAGATGGTATTGTAGGACCCATGCAATTTCTAAGCTGTTAACATCAATCAACACTGTTTAGTTTGATTATGCAAATCATAATTTCTTCCATGCTGGAAAACCATACAAACTGCAGGAAAAAAAGATTTATGTGAAGTTGTGTTTATAATTTCAAGTACGAGTCTTCTATTAAATACGCAACGTATCGAGTTTTATTGCTTTTCGAAAATGGTAATTTTGAAGTCACAGAAGTCGAATCTGGGCAGCCAAAAAATTTTGAAGATCTAAAATTGGATTCAGATTCACATCACACGAGTCATCAGTTTGAGGTAAAACCGCTTACAAAAAACAACTTGTTTCACTGCTGTCCAAAAATTAATTAATTCTTTATTATTTTCTTCTTAACATTAAACTTATTATTAAAATACAAAAAGTGCTTACTATATACTTTTAAATAATTTCCAAAGAATTAGTTCAATAAACTGATTATTACATTACATGCTGATTTTATACTTTTTAAATAATTTTGCAAATAGGTCAATAAACTGCTTAGTGTTATGTTTTAAATAATTTTACAATTTAGTTCAGTACATTAATTTGGTAACAATTAAAAAGTATTAATATATGCTGATACAGCTGTCTAGTCTTGGTGGTTTCTTTGGTGGGTCTGATGTTGTTGTTGTTGTGGTTGTGGACGTTTCTGTAACTCACGCAATAATGACTTGCACAATCATTAGACGTGACTCAGGCAAGCCGTTTAAAATAATAAAATTATTTATTTATTTATTTATTAATTTTTTTTTACGACAACCTCAAATGCAGGAAATCTAATCTGAAATACGAGCAACGAGCATATCCTACAGCTAAGCAGAATATCCATTGCATCAAAGTAATCAAAGGTGCTAAAACTAGGCAAGACAAATACTCTGAATATGTAACCACATAACAGGCATCGCTTGGCCACACACTGCGGCGCCTATGGAAAGCTATTTGCAAAGCTGTGGATGCGAAGTTTTACAACACCTGCTGTATAAGTCAGACCTTGCGTCATCTAATTACCGTTTTTTGCAATCAACGCGAGCAGTCCATCCAAAATTGCATTGATGTATTCTGGACCTTCAAGAACGAGCTATTTTTAGGGACCGAATTTATAAATTGCCAAAGAAATTGTAAAAAGTTCTAGCTTTCAATGAAAAGTACCTTGAAAATACTATCCTAGTTTTTATGTATTGCATACATTGGCTCAAATTTAAAAAAAAATAAATCTTAAGCCATTCGTAAAGAATCATAAGCCATTCGCAACAGTAAAGACATTACAGACACTTAAGCATAGCAATAGTGGTTTTGAAAGAACCTTTAAAAAATGGTTCCGATTTTTATGTAGAAAGCTTTAAGTAATATGAAGTATGATACTGCAATTATCTGGGGACTAATTACGTAACTTTTGATCAAAATAATTTCGATTTGAATAAAATTTGATACAAAATAAAATCGATTGTAGAAATATTTCTTACAATTTCGATTACGAGCCCCGTAATTAATCCCCTGAAAGTTATTTAGTTAATTTATTGAATACGAAGTACTTAGGGGAACAATTTCAGGGAACAATTTTTCAGTCTTAATTACACTATGCGACAAAATAAAAAAAATTGAATACACCCGACTAATGACATAGTGTAGGTTGTAAGTTTTGTTGAGTAGATCTCAAAAATATTTTTTTTATATTTTTCGAACCCTCCAAACTTATTTTATTTGACAAAAGCTGTTTTTTTAGACTTTACGCACAAATTTCTGAATTACTCAAACATTTCTGACCCGATTTCTAAACTTTATACCGTATAAAGTTGGTCAATGTTTGTGCAAAGAGAAATAATAAAATTTTCAAAAAACATAAATATTAGCCGACTTCTGGAAGTCGTGCAAACGTGAAATTGACACATTTTGTAATAAACAATCAAGATCCATCAAAAATTCTGAAAATTTTTGAACTAAAAGTTCATTTGATGAGATGACATATATAAAAAATATCACTCGACTGTTAGACTCTTTAAATAATAACTACGGTAATTTTTGTCCGATGTGATGAAATGATGACGCAATCTCTTCACAAGAGAACAGACTTTAAGAATATTATCACTTATTCCATATTTTCTTATAAAAGTTTGCTACTATGAATGGACACACTTGAAAAAATATGAAAAATTTTCTAATTTTCCAAGTTTACCTCATCAAATCTCATAGCATATTAAGTCGAATAATAGATATGTGTATACCATTTTAAAGAATCTCTCTCCTTTCCAAAAAGATTTAAATTTTGGAAATCGGGTCAGAAATGTTTGAGTAATTCAGAAATTTGTGCGTAAAGTCTAAAAAAAAGTTTTTATCAAATAAAAAAAAGTTTGGAGGGTTCGAGAAATATAAAAAAGGTATTTTTGAGTTCTACTCAACTAACTGAACAACGTAGACTATGTAGTTACTCGGGTGTATTTTCACTGTCGCACCGTGTTATTAGAATTAGACGTCGAGTATAGAGCATCTTCAAATACACCCGAAACTATTGAAATCATGAAGATAATGTTCTTTGTATTTTGAATGTAAAAATTTATCCACAATTATATCAAAAATCTAAATATGATTATTTTTTCAAGTTTGGCCATTATTAATTGCAAAATTTAATTAAAAATTATGATATAAGTGATGACATTCTGAAAGTACATTATCTTGTGAAGAGAGTGAGTTTGATCAAATCGGTCAAAAATTACCGTAGTTACGTTAGTTAGATAAGATACGTTGAACAAGTTTTAGGTAATTAATAATTTTGTGCGAAAAGATCAAAAATACCGTTTTTGGCAAATAAAACGAGTTTGGAAGTTTGGGGAAATATAAAAAAAAATATTTTTGAGTTCTACTCAACAAAACTCACAACGTGCACTATGTTATTAGCTGGGTGTATTTTGACTCCGCACCGTGTAATCTATTATATGAAATTCGAATTTAATTAATCAATTTTGTTAATGGAATCTTGATGTCGTAATAAAAAATTAACATGATTGTTCGAAGTAACGTGTTTGTATGAAGACGTAAGTATGTATGCATAGAATGTACATAGAAGTAATGTTTTACATTCTTGATGTTTCATAAAAGAATTTTCATAGGCCATTGAACAAATTACGTTGTAAGGAAAATTCTATTATTTGAAGGTAAAAATCAATCAATAAAGCAAGAAGCCAAACTTTTCGTTTTGCTTTTCTTTGTTTTTTATTTTATAGCTTTTTAAATCATTTTCACAAATGATGGCATGTAATTATTATACAAATTTAAACGACGAAAAAAGCAAAGCAAAACAAATGGAGGCGTAGCGTAGCACATTTTATGTTTTACTGTCAGCCAAATGGAAAGACTGTTATTTGATAACACATGACACAACTTTGTCACAGTACTAAGAATAAAGGTTTTAAAGTTTTGGCAGAGCTTGAATTTGCTACAGTTCAGCCGAATAAACACTTTTCAATATATTCGGATTCTCAATTGTACTGTCTATTGCTTTCTTCTTGGCCCTTTGGAGATACAAGTGTTTGAAGCACTATATTACAAAATGCGAACCATAAAGAATATTTGCTTAGTGGAAACAATAATGAAGAACAAGTTTGCTATGTATTCCATTTGCAGTTGTTAACCCGCAAGTGTACCAAATTGTAATAGTGTCAGATCAGAAAGATATAGTTTTATCTTCTACATATAAGTCGTATTTCTCGCCCATATCGTCTTTTCATGGAGCCAAGGATTCTGGAAAGATTAATCAGACAAATGAAAGATTGATTGCATACCGTTTCACTCCAACTGTTGTTGAAAAAGTTTTTCTTCAATATTACCTGTTGGGATCAATCATGTAAAAATTCAAAATTAATTTTACAATTCTTTCTTGTACTCTCCTAATATTTTATTCACCAACCACTCTTGAATTCAAATAATAGAAGCTTATTGCCAAAAACACAATAGACGCAACGCCGCAAACACTGTAATCTCTCTAAACTAGAATATATTGGTGTTCAGCAAAGGTTCTGCTGCTTTGCTTTTAGGCTATTTTAAATGACAATGAATGGATTAGTATTATCATATCAAACAAAAACTTTAAAAATGCGTTATATGAGATATAATATACAAAAATATTTTAGTGGCACAATTGATAAATAATGAATGAACTATTCTAAGATGCAAGTCGATAGGCATAAAACTTTTGGCTATTCTTTTGCCCTGTAAGCTATCTGCCTACCTAGGACGATTATATATAGGTTCAATATGTTATTGTTATTATTAAAATTGTTTCTCTATTTTTCTAAATAAGAATACACTGTTGCAATTGCCACTTGCGCTTCCATTGTAGCGGAATTATCAATAAAAGTATGAACAAAGTAAACTTCAACAACAAAATTATTGGCAACCTGGAATGGCATTATGAATTTAATAATTGTACCAACTGACTTCAGAAATTGAACTATTTTAACCTAACTTGTAGCAAGTCATTTTTTAATATATGGGCAGTCGCCGAAGATACTTTTTTTATATTTCGTTTTGTTGGAGATGACTGACCTGGGGTTTGAACAGTGACCTCACGTCTCACAATGCATGGCGATTAAAAAGTACTTTGCCACCCATTATACTAATGTTGAATGCCTTCTATCTTTTACGATTCTATTTTTCGAGTTCGAATTGTAACAAAAATAATACAATTATATTAATTATACATCCCTGTTGGCAACGTAAATGCGACTACAGAATAAGGAAGGAATTAACACGTACACTCATGTTTGTATCTGCTTCAAAATGCAAGTGTAAAGCAAACACTTCTCTCTACATTATCATGTGCATAGTATATGGTAACTGGAAAAAAGTAAACAAATTGTTGGCAGTATTTTGAGTATTTTCTGACCATATCAGTGCTGTCGTTTTTATGATTTATATCGAGTATTGGTTTTACATTATTGAGTATTTAATTATGAATAAATCAATTAAATCAATAAAATTGAACTTTTTTAGTACATCTTATTTGAGAATTAGAGGATTTCAGAAACCAAAGTAATGCTGATATCGATAGTTATCATGAGCTCGTTACACGTGAAATCAAAGTCAAATATAAGTGGAAATAGAATAACCAGTTGCGCAGGAAAACAGCTGTACCTCTAGAATAATGGAACTAAAAACACACTAGCAAATGTAATTCTTAGAATGAGACTTAGCATGAGTCGCAGAAGAAACACTGGGTATAGCACAACCGCCAAGAAAATTGATCACTTGATACTTAGAACCTCGTTTGTCAAAGATATGAACTCAAGCTGCTGCTAAATACAACAACACTTTTATACAGCAGTACCAACTTCTGGCTAAACTACTAAACGACATGAGAAAATTGCACTGGAAAATAGGTTATTGTTAGCCATCGCTGACTGCGAACAAATTATAATGCACAGACACAAAGGTGAAGGTAACATTTCGAAATAAACAGTAATGCATCCACATGTTACGAATATTATATAATCCCTTCAGTTAAGAAAGGATAAATTAGCACGCGAAGATAAACTGAACTTCCGCAACCCCACTTTACATCACCCTAGAAGGGATAAAGGCAATGCCTGTAGAAGAATTTTTCTGCTTAACATCATACACAAAATAAAATGGAGAAAAATATAGGAGACGAGCTTGTGGGCCAAAGAGTAGCTGCTTTGAAGAGGTTAATACTCTGCTTACTTTAATAGAACATTCCACAATTCCTATAACTAACTCTTAGTAGGTTTCAAGACAACTTCCGATATCATTAGACAAACTGGCATATGGGAAGAGTACTATAGAAAAATTTTAGTTGTCAAGGATGTAGAACTATCAGTTCGCCTTAAGAAAAGTCTGCTTAGAAAATAATAATGTACATGGCGGCCCTCACACCAACTCGAGGTTGTAGATTATGTGGATTATATTGTTACGCAAGAACAAACGAAACGACCTAATATCGTTTAACAATAAAAACAATAAGCAAAAGCCACAAAAACAAAGACCATGAGCATGAAAGAGATAGAAAACGCAAGCACAACGAACAAGAGGCAATGTGTACACAATACACATTAACAAATACATCGAACATCTTCTAAATAAACAATGTAGTCGCAAAAGAATTCTCGAGAAGGCGAGAACGCGAACCTTCTACCTCGAGAACCATTATCAGACTGAAGACGTTCGCATATAAAAGGGCAAGACAGGGCAGGAGTGAGTCAGTTGTAATTGAGTCAGTCTTGAGTGAAGTTGCGTGTGAACTAAATAGTCGTGTTTGAAGATATCGGTTGCGAGCAATAGTTGTGTGTGAATAATAGTGTACAAGCAATAAATTGTAGTAATTATTGTTGTATCGGTTAAGTGTGAACAGTGGCACATAAGAAAGTGTGGACAATAAAGAGTGTTTAATTAAAATAAGACACATATTTGTTTTTACTTGGTTTGCAATTAACGAACTCATATTTAAACGTATTTAAAAAGGTAAAAACGTAACAATTGGTGTCAGAAGTGGGATTGCAAAATCCAAAAGTAAAAATAAATAAAAAAAAAAGTAAAAAGAAATAAATAAAATAAAATGAAACTCTCCGAATTAAGAGTGGAACGGCTTAAACGAGAGTTGGCCAAACTAGAACTCGCAACAACGGGCACGAAGAATGAACTGCAGAGGCGGTTAAGGGAACAACTGCAGCTTCAGGGCATTGACATCGAATCCTTCGATTTCGAGGAAGAAGAGGAACGAGAGATACAGGCTCCTGCAACCCCTAGCGGTGTAGACATAAATTCGTTGTTAGCCGCTATGATGGAGAAAATGCAAGTAGAAAATCAGAAACTATTGGCTGATGTACAAGAAGCTTCTAGAGCTGAGAACCAGAAGCTATTCGAAGCTTCTAGAGCCGAAAATGAGAAAATGCAAGAAGCAAACAAAAATCTATTTGCTGAGGTAAAACTTCTGGCTGAGGTACAAGAAGCTTCTAGAGCCGAAAATCAGAAAATTGTGGCTGAGTCTCGAAAAGATAGTGCACAAATGATGAAACAAATGCATGCTGCAAACCAAAAGCTATTTGAAGCAACAACAGAGAAACTGCAAGAAATACGTGACTCATTCAGCAAAAGAATTACCAGTGTCGAGGTAAAGGTGTCAGATTTAGAAAAGGCCGTTGACGCGAAGGTGGACAATTTGGAAAAGGCCGTCGACGGAAAACTCATAATGATGGAGGAAAAGCTCATCAACCTCCAGAGCCAGCGACCGGAACCAGTGCGAGTCGTATCTGAAAGTACCAGCAGGATAAAAACACCTTGCTTTGATGGAAGCTCACCCCTATCCGTCTTCAAATTCCAATTTGAGACAGTAGCCAGCAGAAACGGATGGGACGATGGAGAGAAGGCCTTGGAATTAATTTTGGCGTTAAAAGGTGTAGCAGCCGAGATACTAGAGACCATGCCAGCCAGCAGTAGAAACAACTATAACGACTTAATGGTGGCCTTACAGCGGAAATTCGGCGATGAGCACAAGCGAGAACTGTACCGCATAGAGTTGAGATGCCGGGCGCAAAAGGCAATGGAGGTTGAGAGGTTGGTGCAGCTTACATACCCAGGAGAAAACCACCCGTTGATAGACAACTTTAAGACCGAGGCGTTTGTTAATGGAATACGCGACGCAGACATCAAATTAGCGGTATGTTCCACACAGAAGGCAACCTTTGCAGGGACCGTGGCCTTCGCACTAGCCCAGGAGACCGCTTACACCATTTCTAGACCACAAGTAAGCAAAGTGCGAAAAATGGAAGTAGTGGAGGAGGAAGAATGCAGTTTTAATAAATTTAAAGAGATGTTGAAGCAAGTTTTGGAAGAGAGTGGACAAAAGGCTAAACTTAAGTGCTTCAACTGTGGAAAGAGTGGTCATTTCCAAAGACACTGTAAAGCGCCTCGTAAAAGATCAAGATCCGCCTCACCATCAAGGAATAAGAAACGGGCGAACTACCAACCACCTTCACAAGAGTCCCCGTTAAACTAAAACGAGCTAGCACTGAGGGGCAAGTGCTGGCTCCCACAAGCGAGGGCCCCACAGTCTCAATATCAGTGATGCAGCAAAACAACAGCAACCTTACGGCGAGCGGGTACATAAATGGCAGACAACACATTTTCACTATAGACACCGGTGCGACGCAGTCTATCATCAGACCAGATGTAGTAAAGGGGAAGTGTGAGGCACTTAGAAATGTAAGACTTCGGACAGCTACTGGAGAGTCTGCCACCGTCCACGGAAAAACAGAGGCGAAGGTGACGATAGCCAACATCAGCGTAAGCCACGTCTTTATTGTTGCCGATATTGTCGACGAGGTTATCATTGGTGCCGACTTTATGATAGGTCATGGTATCAATTTGAATATGGGGCAACAGATAATGGGCTGGCGAAATGTGGAGATACCTCTTGACGTCGGATACAAGCATCAAGTTCACGCCAGAAGGATAGTTGCTGTCGAACAACAAAAACTACCAGCTCAAAGTGAATCACTGTTATGGGCTCGTTTGGAGGGAGATTGTGAGGAGAACAGCTTGTGGGTTGTGGAACCAGCAGAAATACAGACGGATTTAATATCAGCAAAGGCCCTCATCAAATCCACAGAACAGAGAATAGTCCCGGTGAGAGTGCTAAATCTATCAGGCAACGAAAAAGTCATCTGTAAAAACTCAGAAGTCGGTCAATGTGTTCCAGTAGAGGCGATAATAAACTGCGAACAATCGCCGCAAACTGCCGAAATGTCAGTCAAGGATCAAAAGGAGTTTGGTGAAAATGTGGAAAAATGGGTAGCAGGCTTAGCAGCTCCAGAGAGAGATAAAGCCAAAAAGCTGCTAAAGAGGTATGCTTTCGCTTTCGCCACGAACAATAGAAGACAAGGAAGAACAGCTATGGTCAAGCATGAAATTGATACGGGCGAAGCGAGACCAATAAAACAGGCACCCAGAAGCATACCGCTGGCGAAGCGTAATGAGGTTAAAAAGCTAGTCGACGAAATGAGGAGGAGCGGTGTAATCGAACCATCATCGGGTCCGTGGAGCTCACCTGTAGTCTTAGTAAAGAAGAAAGATGGCAGTACAAGATTCTGCGTAGACTACAGGAAGCTGAATGATGTCACCAAAAAGGACAGTTACCCGCTATCGAGAATTGACGACACACTCGACACGCTAGCTGGAACGAAGTGGTTCTCCACATTGGATCTTCAAAGTGGATATTGGCAGGTGGAGATTGCAGACAAGGACAAAGAGAAAACTGCATTCAGTGCGAACGGCGGCTTATGGCAGTTTAAAGTTATGCCATTTGGACTCTGTAATGCTCCGGCCACATTCGAGCGGCTTATGGAACGTGTACTCAAGGGACTGCATTGGAAGACTTGCCTGGTGTACCTCGACGACATTATAGTGATGGGCAGAACTTTCGACGAACACCTCAAAAACCTGGGAGAAGTTCTGCAGCGAATAGCAACGGCTGGACTAAAATTAAGCGTAAAGAAATGTGCATTGTTCCAAAAACAGGTGAAATATTTGGGGCATCTTGTTACAGCAGATGGAATATCTACGGATGAAGATAAAATACGAGCAGTAAAGGACTGACCTCGGCCCCAGAATCTTCATGAACTACGCAACTTTTTTGGGACTATGCACATACTACAGACGCTTTGTGCCTAACTTTGCTAGCGTGGCTACAAGCTTGCATGAACTCACCAAGAAATCGAAAGCGTATCAATGGGGTGAGTCACAAGAAAAGGCGTTTCAGACACTAAAAGACCTATTGTGTGCTGCACCAGTTTTGGCGTATCCAGTCCCAGGAGAAAAATTCATTATAGATAGTGATGCTAGCGGATATGGTATTGGTGGTGTACTTTCCCAAGTGATCAATGGGACGGAGAAAGTAGTAGGCTACTATAGTCGCACATTGTCGAAGCCGGAACGAAATTATTGTGTGACCCGACGTGAACTACTTGCAGTGCTGGAGTGCATAAAACATTATCACAAGTACCTGTATGGCCAACATTTCCTGCTAAGGACTGACCATTCCGCACTGAGATGGCTGCTGCAATTAAGGAACACTGAAGGACAGTTAGCACGTTGGATTGAGCGCCTCCAGACTTACGACTTCAGCATTGAACACCGAAGAGGCATAAAACATGGTAATGCTGATGCTCTCTCACGCCGACCTTGTAATTTGGAGTGTAAACATTGCGTGAAAGCTGAGAAAAAGGAATCCATCGTCGATATCCGGCAAACGCGGATTGAAGACAACGAAGACTGGTCCCAAGCACAAAGGAGTGACCCAATATTGGCGAAGATAATAGCAGCGAAAGAGGAGGATAAACGACCAACAAGAAATGATATATCCGCAGAAGGTCCTCTTACAAAATCATATTGGGCACTATGGGACAGCTTAAAGATCATAAATGGGTGCCTATATCGACTTTGGGAAAGCGCTGATGGCAAGACCTCATCCAACTTATTGGTAGTGCCTTCCTCCAAAATGAAAGATGTGTTAAAGGAGTTCCATAATGGAGCCAGCGGAGGACATCTTGGAGTGACAAAGACGCTGGAAAAGCTAAAACAACGCTTTTATTGGGTTGGATGTCAGCAAGCAGTGGCGGACTGGATAGCAAACTGTACCCAGTGCATTGCAGCTAAAGGTCCAGTAAGAAGAAGTCGAGGTCAGATGCAACAGTATAACTCAGGCGCACCTTTCGAGCGGATAGCGATGGACGTAGCATGCCCTTTTCCAGTCAGCAATGCCGGAAACCGATATGTTCTCGTGGTGATGGACTATTTCAGCAAATGGCCGGAAGTGTATGCCATACCCAATCAAGAGGCGAGCACAATAGTAAGCGTTTTTGTGAACAACTGGGTATGCCGCTACGGGGTTCCAATGGAGCTACATTCCGATCAAGGAAGAAATTTCGAGTCAGCTGTATTCAAGGAAATGTGTGAAGTATACGGTATTAAGAAGACTTGGACGACGCCGCTTCACCCACAGTCTGACGGAATGGTAGAACGGTTTAATCGAACCCTGGAAGAGTACTTGCGGAAAGTAGTGAGCGAGCAACAGAAGGACTGGGACGAACACATTCCGAGGTTTCTAGTGGCGTACCGATCTGCAGTCCATGATTCAACATCTAGATCGCCCGCCAAGGTAATTTTTGGGACTGAAATAAAACTACCCGTTGACTTAGAGTTTGGAGTGAAGCCCGCCACAGAGAGGGATGCCACTGGAAAAGAAGAAAGCCTAAATGAACTTCATCAATTTGTGCGCACCCGAATAAAAATGGTCAGCGATAGAATGAAAGCCAGGTATGATCGTGCAGCAAACACGGAGGGCTTCCATGAGGGACAACTGGTTCTACTATACAACCCAAAGCGGAAGAAGGGATTATCTCGCAAGCTACAAACCAGCTGGGATGGACCGTACAAAATAATTAAACGGTTAAACGATGTCGTTTACAGGATACAGAAAGCTAACAGTCCCCGAACAAAAATGAAGGTCGTACACATAGAGCGACTGGCAAAATATGGGAAAAGAGATAATGAGCCTATTCGGGACGAACAGGCTTAAGTGGGCGGCAGTGTTACGCAAGAACAAACGAAACGATCTAATATCGTTTAACAATAAAAACAATAAGCAAAAGCCACAAAAACAAAGACCATGAGCATGAAAGAGATAGAAAACGCAAGCACAACGAACAAGAGGCAATGTGTACACAATACGCATTAACAAATACATCGAACATCTTCTAAATAAACCAGCAACAATAAACAATGTAGTCGCAAAAGAATTCTCGAGAAGGCGAGAACGCGAACCTTCTACCTCGAGAACCATCATCAGACTGAAGACGTTCGCAAGACAGGGCAGGAGTGAGTCAGTTGTAATTGAGTCAGTCTTGAGTGAAGTTGCGTGTGAACTAAATAGTCGTGTTTGAAGATATCGGTTGCGAGCAATAGTTGTGTGTGAATAATAGTGTACAAGCAATAAATTGTAGTAATTATTGTTGTATCGGTTAAGTGTGAACAGTGGCACATAAGAAAGTGTGGACAATAAAGAGAGTTTAATTAAAATAAGACACATATTTGTTTTTACTTGGTTTGCAATTAACGAACTCATATTTAAACGTTTTTAAAAAGGTAAAAACGTAACAATATATATATGTATGGGTTTGATAATTGCAAACAAAATAAAAATAAATTGGTGTTTAGTTTCAATTAAATTCTTTATTTTTCGCACTATTTTTGTGTGACACTGTTTATAACTTGACGTATACAATAATAATTGCTTGTTCGCTATTCTTCTTTGCTTACAACGGAGATCTTAAAACCGCGACTGTTCTCTTCACACGCAACGCGTTTTCACACTTTGTCTTGCCTTTTTATATGCCCACGTAAACAGTCTGATGAATGTTCTTGAAGTAGAATGCTCGTGTTTCGCCTTCTCCTTCATTGTTGTTTGTGTACTTTGTTTACTTTGTTCGTTGTTGCGTTCTTTCTTACTTGTCTATCCCCTTTTCTTTCATACTGATGGTTTTTGTTTTTGTAGCTTTTGGTTATCGTTTTAATGTTAAACGATCTTACACCGTTTCCATTTTCGTAATAATATATATATAAGATTAGTTCACAAGTTAATAAATTTCAACAAAATTAACTGATTTTGATTCGCTTCACGAGAAATTAAATGTGCGGTACTTACTGACAAAGCAAGCTTAAGTGGTCGTAGTAAAGGTAAATCGACGTAGTTGATGGTAAAGCCGCTATGAAGGTATGGAAAGCATTGTTTTGTGTATGGCGGAACTGACAGGGAATCATCTAGCTGCTTCATATACTATAAACAATAAAATCGTCTGACGACTCTTGCCAAAAAAGGCTGACCCTAGGCAATAAGTTAGGATTCATGTATCATGAGAACAATGCTAGTAATGTAAAGAAAACAGTTTTAAGGTAAATACTTTTTATTTTGTTTGACGCACTTTGTTTCCTTACTTTGCAAGTAAAATCTGCAGGTAAATTATCTTACGAATTTTATTTATTTATTTTGACTCATGTACTCATCTACAGGCGCATTATTTGGCATGTAAATTTATGCTTTTATGTACAAAGAAACAGCACAGAAAACCTCTATCACATGCCATTATTTATTTCCTATCAGCAAAGACTGTTGCCTTATTTTATATCTACATTTGCATTTTGCCTCCAATTTTACTACGATTGTGTAAAGGGCAAATTTTGAATTTCAAAGCAACTCATTGGTAATCAAATTATCAAGCATTTCTTTTTTTTTTTTTGAAATCTTCATTTCACTTTTTGTCTGTTCTTTTATGTTCTAAAGTTTTTGTTAAAAAAAAAGCAACCGAAAAGTGTAAGTGGAATAAGATACGCTACACCACCATAATTTCTGATGTTTCCTTGTTGAGTCAGAGGATTAAGGCTCTTAAGGTTAGCAACTTAAGGTCTCCATACTGCTAATCGAGATATTGCCACCTGGGTGCTCTTTAAAATCTCGACTGATTCAGTTAAATTTTCCACTTGCAATTTCATAGGGAATGAGTGTGTTAGCTTATATTTTCTTACGAATCCATATTCCACTAAAATTTTTATCCGGAGGTTAATAAATGATTGCTGTAAATTAATAATTCATGTCGTTTTGGGACAAAAAAAAAACCGGCTTAGATTCAATATGATTTAGTCTTCTAAATGTCTAAATGTTTTTATTTCATTTATATTATCTCTGTATTGTCTTGATACTGAGTTTTCTCTTATTACCAATGTTATGTAGAGATAACTATATCACCACTTGGATTTCTGAAGTTGGATTCATATATTTTTCGAGCTTTTGAATTCTGATATAAAGTTCAATTTCATTTACAGGTCGTATGATGATGAAGTGTTTCTATTGAACATTGTGCACGGATGACAGCGTTTAACTATCGATATATTACAGTGTTGGCTCTATGACTCTATGTCAGACATCTCTGACAAAATAAAATAAGGAAAAATATATTTCTTCAGCAACTTCTCCTTGGTAGATATCTAGCAAAAACTGTGAGGGAAAATAGAATTGTCAGGAAAGGTCTGTCGTTTGGAGTCTAGCCTCTCAGGTATAAAATTAATACACAAAACATAAGTGGTGTAAGAGGGTAGAACGTAATATTGACTGAAAGTTCGAAATGATCAGTTATATATACGGTGACCATTATCTCCATGAGAAAAAAGCGGACAAATATATAAAATTGAAAAACAAAAAAAATTAATTTATTATAATTAATATTTTATATAAAAATTTTTAAAATACAGACATAAATAGCTACAAATAATATACACAAACTTAAATTTATGGATAAACTTATGTGTAAATTTACTTCTGATATTTCTCTACAAAATGTATTTTTTTAAGTGTTGGGCCTGTTAGATAAAAATGTTTTAAATTCCGAACAGTCCATTTCAAAATTGCATTTTATGGCCAAAAGAGATTCTAAAGTTTCTAGTCCCATTTGGGATTTTTCGAAAAACCAAATATAGTTAGATATAGAAAAATCTCTACCTGTTGGTGCGTTTGACGCTGGCAAAGCAAATGAGAAAACTAGTAATTTCAGGATGTTTTTATAAGGAATATTTTTCGTTACGAAAAATTTGAAAATTTCAACCCACTTTTTATCGGGATTTAATGCTGATTGTTTCCATATTTCTATTCGTTCAGCATTTGCAAAATTTTTTACATAATTCATCAAAAATTTCGTTATCTTCTATATATATAAAAATGAATGTATGTTTGTATGTACCTTATAGAATCGTAAACTGTGCATTTGATCATGTTATGATCTTTAGCAAAGTTATTGCGCATGAGACGGGGAAGGTTTCTAGGTTGGTATGACCAATTTCCGACAGGTGGCGCCACTGAGAATTACTATAAATGAATTAAATCGTAAACTGTGCATTTGATTATGTTATGACCTTTAGCAAAGTTGTTGCGCATGAGCCGGGGAAGGTTTCTAAGTTGGTATGACCAATTTCCGACAGGGGAGCCACTGAAAATGACTAAAAATGAATTAATTCGTAAACTGTGCATTTGATTATGTTATGATCTTTAGCAAAGTTGTTGCGCATGAGCCGACGAAGGCTTATAAGTTGGAATGACCAATTCCCGACAGGTGGCGCCACTGAGAATTACTATACATGAATTAAATCGTAAACTGTGCATTTGATTATGTTATGACCTTTAGCAAAGTTGTTGCGCATGAGCCGGGGAAGGTTTCTAAGTTGGTATGACCAATTTCCGACAGGTGGCGCCACTGAAAATGACTAAAAATGAATTAAATCGTAAACTACGAAGGCTTATAAGTTGGTATGACCAATTTTCGACAGGTGGCGCCACTGAGAATTACTAAAAATGAATTAAATCGTAAACTGTGCATTTGATTATGTTATGATCTTTAGCAAAGTTGTTGCGCATGAGCCGACGAAAGCTTATAAGTTGGTATTACCAATTTCCGACAGCACTTCAATAAATGTTCATAACCGAAAACCTCTACATTTTTAAAGTTTATGTAATTTTTTTTTTTTAAATGAACAAAATCAATAAAATGATTCAAATTTGTTTTAGTTGGAGGCGTAGCAACGCGCGCAGGGTACATCTAGTTATTTATATTTAAATCATTTCTGATTTCTGTTCCCTTTATTAACGACTTTTCAACTGCAGACCAAGATGGAATTGCATTTACAACATAGACAAAATATAGAGTTTCCAACTCAATTTCATATGGAATTCCAGCTAATATAAAGCGATTTTACCGAATTAGTGAAAAAAGTGGACAAAAGCGTACATTTTGGAAAATAAATACTTTTTAGAAGTTACGTGTGGTAAAATAGTGTGGTAAAATAGCGGACACAAAAAAAATAGCGGACAGGGCGTTAAAATAACGGACTGTCCGCTATAATAGTGGACGGATGGTCACCGTAGTTATATACCACAATTTTCAGAACAAATTATCTCAAGAAATGCTGATGGTAACTGGCTACCATGATCAAGCGGGTTAACACTCGGCGGTTAAATACAGCTACGTCTCTGTGAAAATTACAAGTAAATTACACACAGCCGTGGCGGCTATTTGACAGATTTGATTCCATACTTAATCGCAACATATCTTTACAATCCAAAAAAAAAAAAAAACAAGAACATGAATAACTCAAAAAGTAAATATTTTTATTTAAAATTGAAAAATATAAATTTACTAGCTGTACCCTGCGCGTGTTGCTGCGCCACCAACTAAAATATATTTGAAAGAAAGACATTACACAAATGTCCAATTAATTTTGAATCATTTTATTGATTTTGTTTCCCGTTGTCCTGATGATTCAGATGAACGGGCCTGAGTAGTACGCATTCGATCAGTTTCTAATCTCACTTCTCGTTGTTCAAGTGGTTCAAGCGAACGGGTCTCAGCGGCATATACTCGAAGATTTTCCAGTCTCAATGCACGTCTGATTCTGAGGCTCGTAATGCTCTTTTCTTCCGTGCTTGAGGTGTAGGTCGACCAATTGCTTGTCATTCATTTTGAATTAATCGTCGACTCCGTCGACTCATACGCAACAACTTTGTTAAAGAATGCATAGTTTAATTCATTTTGAGTAATTTTCAGTGGCACCACCTGTCGGAATTGGTCATACTAACTTAGAAACCTTCGTCGGCTCATGCGCAACAACTTTGCTAAAGATCATAACATGATCAAATGCACAGTTTACGATTTAATTGATTTTAAGTAATTTTCAGTGGCGCCACCTGCCGGAAATTAGTCATACCAACTTAGAAACCTTCCCCGGCTCATGCGCAACAACTTTGATAAAGATCATAACATGATCAAATGCATAGTTTACGAGTCTATAAGGTACATACAAACTCACATTCATTTTTATATATATAGACTATAGGAGGTGACACGCCCACTATAGTCAATCCGCCCATTTTGTTCATATATACGACAAAGTCGTCCATACAAAATTTGAGGACTCCAGCTGTTGCAGTTTATGAGATATGCGACAACAAATACTTATTGGTTATGTGGGCGTGGCACCTCGCCTACTTGAAATTTTTAAATAAAATGTAGCCTATAGTTCCTTCCAGACATACAGGAAGGTACTGCTAAAATTTCAAGAAAATCGGTCCAGCCATTTACCCGTCTATAGACTTCAAACAAACAAACAAACCCACAAACAAATAAACACACATTCATTTTTATATATAAGATTCATATGGGAAGTGCCACGCCCCCTATTGCTAGTCAGTCCATTTTTGTCCAAAATATTCATATTGATACTAAAGTGGGTTCGACAAAATTTTAGGAGTCTAACTGTTATATATTCTTAGACACGTCCACTATAGCCAATTCGCCCATTTTGTTCATATATACATACGTCAAAGTCGTCCATACAAAATTTGAGGACTCTAGCTGTTGCAGTTTATGAGATATGTGACATTGAATACTTATTGGTTATGTGGGCGCGGCACCTCGCCTACTTGAAATTTTTAAATAAAATGTAGCCTATAGTTCCAGACATACAGGAAGGTACTGCTAAAATTTCAAGAAAATCGGTCCAGCCGTTTAGCCGTTTATAGACTTCAAACAAACAAACCCACAAACAAACACACATTCATTTTTATATATGTATATATGTACATAGATAAAAAAAGTTCAAATTCTCTTAAAGTGTAGAGTACAATGCAGTCTGGTTCTACACAGTGTAATGTTGAGTTTATTTCTGCCATTCCAAAGAAAACGTGATTAATATCGTAGGCTGAATGAGTTGCAGTTTTTATTAGAGGGCATACTCCAATCATTTCGATTCTTCATTCACGAACACAGTTCAATAGTGCATAAATTTAACTAAGAATTGATTTTGTTTGTAAATTGGTCCAAATGAAGACTAGTATGTTAAAGGACTTAAAGGAAGGTATCACAGTATTTGCTTTTATTTAAATTTTCAAAGTGGAAACGTGTTTCGTTGAAGTCAAAGTGTAAGTCACGAAAGAATGAAAATGTTTCGAAATACAACATTTAAAATGTATTAAACAGTGAATTAATTGTATGGTAAGCAAAATAGTCCTTAGTAATCAATGTATGTATGTTAGAAATAAAGCATTTCGTTGTGTTTGTCATAAGTATAACTGCGTAAAGTAACTGTGATTGACAGGACTAACTTGTCTACAATTGATTTTAATATCAAATATATTATATTATAAACCATTGTAGTTGACAATCTAATATGTTTACATTGGTAGATATTTATTAAACACTAGGTTTGTTGTTTATTTATTTATTTATTGAATTTAAAATTTTAATTTTGAACAGTCAATAAATGATGAATCTTTAAAGTAGACTAAATGTGTTACGACGTTATTTTCCTAGGGGTTTTTACATGATATCTGTTAAAAGAATATCGAAGATATACAATGGACAGAAAAGTCTTAGTACTCCAATATACTTTGACAAAAAAAGTCCCCACAGGCTTAATACACCTGCACAAAGTCTCGATATGACTTCAAGAGAGTATTTAGGAGATCATATGAAAGAACGTTTACATAGTCGCTAAACCCTAAACAGAAGTCAACCGAAAAACTTGCTCATAGTGCCACCAGAAAACTCTAAACAAAACTTGTCCATTCAATTTCAAATGGGTTAAATAGAGTGCTTGACCTTAAGGGATATTCAACTAAATACAAGGGATAACATTTTCATATATTAGGCCTTTGAATTTTAAATTTACTCAGGGTTCTCCATGGGGGTACATATGGAGTCATCTGAAACTTTTCCTTATTTTTCCCTTGTTTTATGAAAAACATTAAAAAATTGTTTGTTTTATAATAAAACAGACATAAATTAATAAAATAAAAATAATTTCGGGAAGTTGGTAACCGTCCCAAATTGTCCTCGAAAAATTGTCTTCAGCAATGAGACCCATTTATGGATGAATGGTTCGTGTATAAAATTGTCGAATTTGAACCGATGCCAATCGACATGAGAGACACGAGACATCACGAAAAAGTCTCTGTTTAATGTGAATTTTGGGCAGGCGAACTTATCAGTTCATATTTCTTTGAGGAAGATGTTAACCAGGCCTGGACAGTCAGCGAAGAGAACTCTACCAACATTTTTGGCCTAAATTAAATGATTTGGGCAGCGCTACGTGCCAAACAGATTTCACAGCATCTCCTCACCTCACGTGTGAAATGGCCGCCGAGAACGTGGGATTTGACCCCGTTAAACCTTTTCTTGTGGAGCTTTCTTAAGTTGCAGGTGAAAGCCATAAACCGCAGTGGTTTTAAAGCCAACATAACCCATGCTATTGGCGATTTAAGAGCCGGGGTGTTGGAAAATTGGACATTTCGGATGTGATCCACCCAGAGAAGCTGTGGCGATTTTTAAACTATGTTATAGTCTACACATAGTAGTCCTTTCAAATACATAAACGATTTTGATTTTATCTTATATGCACGTTGTTTTATTTAAATTTAAAGATACAAAGACGAAATAGTGTTCACAGAGGATTTAATAGAGTATTCAAAAAACCGACATTTTCCAAAAACCGGTTTTCGAATAAATCGAAATTTTGACATTTAAAAAAACCGGTTTCGAATACGGTTTTGCAAAAAAAACCGGTTAACCGGTTTTTATTTATTTATTTACTTTATTTAATTTTTTTAAGTTAACAAATCAACATTTATAATAAATTAATGTAATACATACAGTGAGCGCCAAAAGTGAGTAAACACCACTGAAATAATTCATTTTCTTAGGATAGCGAGAATAGTCGAATAAATTTCCAAAAAATAAAAACGTTTATTTATTACCTATAAAATGTTTAAACAAAATAATCGTAAAAATTATTGTTGTGCTACAAGTATATTTTTTATAATAGAAAATTTAAAATTATAGTGGGTGTTGACTCACTTTTGGCGCTCACTGTATGTATTTTATTAAAAATAACAGAAATACATTGTTAAATATTTCATACAAATTTATTAGTTTTATAAAATTAAAATTAATTTTTTTGCAATTGAAAATATAATTACAAAACATCGTTTTTTCTAAAATAATACTTCAAAAATAGTATACAGTTAAAATGGGGGGTTTTTAAACGATTTTTTTTGTTTAGTTTTAATAAAATTGGATGTTGAAAATACCCGCCCGCTGAAAGTTGAAGTTGGGCAGATAGTCAAAAGACAGTTATATAAATTTTCCATTTTTTCTATTCTTTTGTTGCATTTGTCGAGGTATATGAAATCATCATGTAATGATGAATGTGGTTTTATGATTATTTTTGATTTTGTTTATTGTTTATTGTTTATTTATTATTTAAATCAAAAATTAAGCTGCTGGGATTATCTGTATCAGGACTTAAATCTTGGTCAGTATCCACCACTTCATCATCTGTACCATTGCAAGGAAATAAACGGTTATACAAATCTACAGCAAATTCCTTGGACTCCGCTTTGGTGGAATACTTCAAAATATGGTCATTAGTTGGATACTTTTCTGAACTTAGGTACACAATAAGGGTGTTAATTACTTTAATTCTACGTTCAGTGAGTCTGTTGCATAATTCTTGCGCATAATGTGTGTTAATTCTGTTCATATTATTAAATAACAATTTATGAATTTCTTACAGAATCCTTAGATAATTCTTTAATTGCTATTTCTAATGGTTGCAAAATTTTTCAAAGATTTTCTAAAGCTTGGTTCACACATCAAAGCATGGTTCACACATTTCCATATTCTTAAAAAATTTCAATCATTTTCGATAATGAATTCCATCTGTGTTTTACGTCACATATCAATGTAAGTTCTTTGCCTTCTTGGTTTTTTACAAAATACTGTCGTTTTTGCTTTTCGTTTGATTTATTGAAAATTTTTACGTATTTTCGCAATTTTGCCACAACTTCTCAAACTTCAGAGCAGACAGTAAGGGTACTATATATGTCAATGCCAATATTGTTTTCTTCTTCACCTTCGCCTTCTTTATTTCCATCATTATCATCAGAATTTTCTTCCTCACTTTCATTAATTTCTCCAGTGGAACGATTTTTGGAATATATAACATTCACTACGCACAAATGAATGGCTTGATTTATGCACAGCTGTGATTCTGGTAAAATATTACTACCATATTTTTTCATAACAGCTGCCCCATCATGTGTTGAAGCGATGACATCAGTTTCAAGGTATAAGTTAAATTCCTCCAATTTTTTTTACTTGATATTCAATATTAGCTGCCGTACCACGAATCTTAACTTCTTCTAACCCTAGATTAAACAATTCATGTACATGCTTTATGGGATCATATGATCGCATTGAAACGTTAATGTATTTCATATTTGAGTTGTCGCTCCATTCATCGACTATTATTTAAAACCTTCAATTTTGATATTTGATTAATTTCAATTTTTCTACAGTTTCCAATTTTTTATCATTATAAATTTTTTCAATTAAATTCCAAATTGTATTTTCACTTTCAGGCATTTTAAAGCCTTTCATATTTAAATATTCTGTAATTATTTTGGAATTTTGTACGGCTCTTACTGACATGCCATCAAAAAGAGGAGAAAAATAAAAAACCGGTTATTTAACAGAAAAAACCGGTTTGTCGAATACTTCTAAAATATGAAATATTCGAAACCGGTCGGTTTTTAAAAGTAAAAAAACCGGTTAACCGGTTCCCGGTTTCGGTTTTTGCTCTAGGATTTAAGCTAACAAAATTTTAATTTCGAGAGAATTAGCATGCAAATAGTATGACTTGTGAGTTAACTTCTTTCAGAAGGTTAAGCATAGACTTCCACAAAAATAAGCTTCAAAAAAATTCTGGCCACTATGAGTTTATCTATGTCGAAAAAACTTATAAATACACTTATCCACTTTTCTAGAGTCGTCTACAATGAGGCTGTATAATGTATTGAAATTTTTCATAATTATTTTTTATTTATTATTAAAAACACCCAAGCAGATCACCAACAAGTTTAACAATCATCATGTTGCCAATACGAAAATTAGTACGCCTAAAAAGTTTCCAAATTCCCACCTTTGGCGAGAAATCACCAGATCTAACAATCGTAAAGCAACGCATTTAAATGCAATTAGTCTAATTGAAATTATTCAATTACTCTAATGGAGACATTGATACGGCTTTTTATTATTAAAATCGAGATATTTTCTGTACTTATTGTTTTTTTTTATCAAAATAAATGAAAAACGGAAAGAAAAGCGCTATGTACTGCTTTGATAAGCCCTCACCGTAAGCATGGAAATGGGTACGGTATGGTAAGGGGAAGTTTTAATTCTTTGGGAGTGAATAATATCGTATACTCTTTTTTGAATTCCGCCATCAATAAAGAACTTAAAACAAAGTAATTACGCAACCATAATGACAATTAATTCACTCAACGCAGACATTCGATCTGAATCCATTTAATTATTTATGTGAGCATTTGCAATATAAGTTGGAAGTAAGATTTCACAACATAATATAACTTAGAAAGACTTACTTAAAATCGTTACCCAGAATGTTTGAAAAAACAGGATCAATGACCACAATAAAACTTGTCTTATGAAAGGCTGTGATATTCTGCAATTTATGAAGACTGATAACCTATCAGCCTACCGCCGTAGTCTAAAAGGTAGTTTGTTGGCTTATTAGACATAAGGCCTCGGTTCAAACCGCAGGTCAGACAACACCAACGAAACGAAATATGAAAAAATATTTCTTCGGCGTCTTTCTCATACCAGATTTCTGCCAAAAACTCAAAGAGTAAATTGATATTACAATGAAAAAATCTGTCATTTCAAATCGTTTGGTCCCGCTACTCAGTATAAAATTGACACACACAACATGAGTTGTGTGAGAAACTATGTCGTAATCCTAACTGAAGGGTTGTAATGTCTAATTATGTATGCATGTATGATTACCTACCGTATGGAACTCAGCTTAGAATTTTTATGTAACTTTATGTATAATTTATATACTAGTATGGCTAGTACACTGTATTTTAAATTTTCTAATTAAAACAGTTTTATTTATTTTATATGCTGTTTTCATTCACACTTATAGAAGTTACTAAATATTAAATAAGTTAAAAATTTTTTTTCAATACTTCTGTTTTTAATGTGACGAATATGGAAATGGTGTTTTGCTTTTACATCGTTTAACATTAAAATTATAAACAAAGGCTACAAAAACAATGAACTTGTTTACATGATAAACAAGTAAACAAAAATATACCAACAAAACACCAGTATAAAAAAATGATAATATGTAAACAAAAATAATATAACAACAAACATCAGCATGAAAAAGTGATAGACAAAATACACAAACAACTATAATGCATCAACATGTTTACATTTATAGAGATTTCGAGAAGGTGAAGTCATTCGCCTTCAATAGCATTCATCAGACTATTTACCTGACATATAAAAGGCCAGGCAACGGGGTCAGTAAAAGTTCAGCCAGTCTTGTGTGAAGACGCTGTGCTTGAAGAGAATAATCGTGGTTTGAAGATATCCGTTATAAAGATCTGTCTAACAATTATTATTGTTTACGCAAAGGGTGTAAACAAAGGAAAACAATCGAAGTAATTGTTGTTGTTATATGAAGTTGTGAACAGTGGCACACAGAATTGTGCGAACAATAAAGAACTTAATTAAAATTAAACACAAATTTACTTTTATTTGCAATCTACGAGGTCATATTTTAAAGATTTTTAAAAGGTAGAAACCTAACGGTAAATTGCATTGATTTGCCTTTAAGACTTAACCATATGCCTTCTGTGACTATAGCATGGATTTTTTTTTAAAGAATTAAATTTTTATTAATATTGTTTGCCTCCGACTGAGCAAACAATTCCATAAATTTTGCAATTAAAACTTACCGCGAACGACAAAAGCACTGATGCAAGTTGCAAAGTGTTCCTTCGTGGTATTGTTAAAGTGTTTCCTTTCATTAAAAAATAATATGCTATTGCAAATACATAAAGGTGTTGTTTTCATTTCCTTTACGTAAGTTTTACTTTTAGCCTCTTTCTGAGTTTGTTTGCGAAAAAAACAACAACACTGAAAAAAATTTTTGCTTTCTTCACGAGTTTGTGTGGCTCCGAAAGCAACTAAATAAAAGGAAAACATTTTCTGCGCCAAGTGAAAATATTCAACTTAAGATTTCCGATTTTTCACCTTTGACGTCAACCGTTTTGAACTTAACACTTCAATTTTCGAGAATATTTTGTATGTACATATATAAAAACGCACAAGTTGTTTTGTCTTGCAATTAATAGTCAAATACAAAGTAAACCTATGTGGGGATAAAGCATAGGATTGAAAGAGGAATGGACCGCTGTGAACTATGATGGCCTTGAGGAATAAGAAAAATATTTCTTTTGAATTTATTGAATTTCTTTTATCTTAACTAACAAATTTTAACATTTCCAACACAATATTATCAGTTTCTTAGTAATGTGTGAATATATTTATTGAGTCCATCTTTACGTAACACGGAAGGCTGACTCACATACTTACGTTTAGTTGCTTGAAGTTATCCGAAAGTTAAATAAAATGGGCGTGGTAAATTTTTTATCGAATGAACATAATGGGATTATTTTGAAAAGTTAAAAAACGTTTGCCCAATCCGTCTGGACCAATTGATTTTAGATTAAACGGGTGGGCCTTCTATCGGTTTAAATTTGAACCATCGGTTATTTCGAATCTGACAATACTTGTGTCATTTTATTCTATCATAAAACAACACTGAACGTAATGTGTCGATTTACACTTGAGCAGCATTAGGATTTATTGGGCCACCGAGAAACTGCCCGATGATGTCCATATTGCAAAAAAAAAATAGTCTTTTCGGATGAAGCTCATTTTCATCTTCGTGAGTACATACGTTAATAAGAATAATTGCCGTATTTGGGATCAGAAAACCCACGCGTGATCTCACAGTAGTCTCATTTGAAAATGAGGACGACGCAACCATTACGGTCAATGATTTCCGATTTTTTGTACACACATCTTATGCCACAATCATTTAATGGCCGTTTAATTAGCCGAAATAATGACGTCAATTGGTCGCCAAGAAGCTACGGCTTGACATCGTTGGACTATTTTCTGTGGGTCGTCGTTAAAAAAAGTGTTATGCCGACAAACTAGAGGCAATTGAGGTTTTAAGGGCCAACATTCGTGATGCCATTGCCGAGATACGACCCCAAACACTCGATAAAATGCACGAAAATTGGCCCGATCGAATGAGGTATTGTGATGGCAGTCACGGCAGTCATATGAATGAAATAATATTCCATTACTAACAGGAACAATTGTACTTCAAAACAGAAGAGGCCATTGACGACTTAAATCCTAAAAAGGCGCCCGGAATCGATAAAATTAGCAACAAAATGATTAAAGAGCTACCACGATCAGTTCGAAAATTAATTCTCTTTATATTTAACGCTATTTTCCGCTTAGAATATTATCCTCGAGCATGGAAGTTATCACTGATTATTATGATCCCTAAACCTGGTAAGGATCACACAAATGTTGAGTCGTACAGGCCCATAAGTCTGTTATCGCATGTATCTAAACTTTTTGAAAAAGCATTCACTAAGAATTTGATCCCTATGCTTAATGAAGGGGAATGCATTCCAAACCATCAGTTTGGTTTTAGACGACAGCATAGCACAATCGAACAAACTCATCGTTTAGTTAACGTTATAAGAAAGGCTTTTGAAGAGAAAAAGTACTGCTCAGCACTCTTTATCGATGTCTCTCAGGCATTTGATAAAGTATGGCATGAGGGGCTGGCTCATAAACTGAAACAAAAATTGCCACCAAACGTCAGCCGTTTACTACTGAGCTATTTAACCGGACGAAAATTTCGTGTTAAAGAACGTGAATATGTGAGTGAGACCCACGACATTAACGCCGGAGTGCCACAGGGCAGTGTTTTGGGGCCAATATTATACCTAATTTATACTTCCGATATGCCAACATGTAGAAATATTCATATCTCCACTTTTGCAGATGATACAGCTTTTTTAAGCATTAATGAAAACCCACAACAAGCAACTCGGCATCTGCAAAACCATGTAGTAGAGTTGGAGTCATGGCTGAAGTTGTGGAGAATGAAGGTTAACGAAAACAAGTGTACCCACGTTACGTTCACACTACGCAAAAAATCTTGACCAGAAGTGTTCATTAATAATAAAAAAATTCCCCAACGAGCAGACGTAAAGTACTTAGGTATTCATCTTGACCGCCGTCTTACCTGGAAGCCCCATATAGACCCCAAAATGACGCAACTTAAACTAAAAATGATCCAGTTAAATTGGCTTATTGGAAGAAATTCTAAACTTGGATTGCAAGCTCCTTATCTACAACTCTATCTTGAAGCCAATCTGGAGCTATGGTGCTCAGCTATGGGGTACTGCCTCAAAGACAAATGTTGAACGCATTCAAAGGCAGCAAAACAAAATTTTGAGAACTATAACAAATGCCCCTTGGTACCTAAAAAATTCAAACATCCATAAAGATCTAAATGTACCCTTGGTTAAGGACGAAATCGCAAAGTATGCTGTGAATTACTTGAGTAACCTTGAAATTCACCCAAATCCCTTGGGTCGTGCAATCTTAGGTAGTGGAAGACATATCCGATTAAAAAGAAGAGTTACTACAGACCTGATATAAAGTCACCCGCAAAACCGGAAACCCAATCAAAATCAGCAATATAACAATTTCACGTCCAGCATTGGCGGGACTGATTAACGGTTTTTAGCTTTAAGATTTGATACACAAATCGTTATTTCACAAAGGTGAAGATTCGATTTTTAAAATAAATAAAAAAAAAAAAAAAAAACAGAAAAAGAAAAAGAAAAAGAAATTTGGCAATATTTCAAATTTTTTTATTGCATTTTTAAATTTAAACTTTTAAATCACCCAATCTATATTATGAAAAATCCAAACATTGGACCTTTGGTGAGAATCCAAGATATAATGAAGAAGGAGGATTATTTGAATATCTTACATACAAATTTACCACATTTTCCAGCCGAAAAAGTTGTTTTCCAGCAAGACGGGGATCCGAAGCACTCTGCCAAAATAGTTAAAAGCTGGCTACAAAACAAAACTTTTGGGACGATGGACTGGCCTGCACAAAGCCCAGACCTGAATCCTATAGAAAATTTATAGGCTATTGTTAAAAGAAAGCTGATAGCATATGAAAACCCACCAAAAAATGTTGACGAGCTTTGGGAGAGAATACAACGTGAATGGCGAGCTCTTGACCGAGATACCATCCAGAAGTTGGTGTAGAGTATGCCAAAACGTATTGGAAGTGTAATTAAAAATAAAGGCCTGTGGACGAAATAATAAATTGGCAACGATTGATTTTCAACAAACCCCGCAAACAGTGCAAAAGTGTCCAAATAGTGAATTTTTTTTGTTTTTTGCTTTTTTTATTACCTTACTTTCTTAATGCAAAACATCTGGACAGTTTTGCTTCCCACTGTAGTTAAACCACTCATTACCAGCATTCATGCTATTTCGATTCAAATTTAAAATCACTTCCAAGCATAATAAGGTGCGAAATTGTAAACTATTGCCAGGAGGCTAATAAGGGTTAATTCAAACTAAGCTCAATGATAGAGACAATGCAGTAGTCGCAACAACACCAGCAACAACAATGTGGAGTAATATGAACAGTATTCAACAACATGCCGGGTATATAAATCAAAAATTCCAACTCCTATCCTTACATTAACCACACACTTGTGTGAAATACATAATATATATATAATATATACATATCGTCAAATGCCGCTAAACATATTTGTGGTATGGTCTAGTGTCCAACAGCACTAATAGTAACTCTAACACTAAAAGTGTTACAAATAACAACGCTTTGTTTTCTTTTATTAGCAATTTTCTATTCGGATGCTGACAATGGCAGTACAACGGAAACTAACAAAAATTCAACCATAACCACACAAAGCTGAAAAGAAAGTGGTTTTAACATGAACATAAAATAGTCATATCAGAAAAGATAATCTTTTGACGACAGAAGGGAAGGCATTTTTTGTTTGTTAATATCCAAATTACAGAAGCTCATAACGATAATGACAGAAAATACGACAATATTTTCGATTTTTAAATACAGATTGTCGCCGCCAGAAGAAGGAATAACGCTTCTTTTATAGAAGACATCCAAGATTCGGCTGCGTTTGACATGAATGGTTATCACTAAGTTAAATATTAATTTGTCTATTAATATAGAGAATATTTTGAAGTATTTAAATGATGTGTGGTCCAGTCTCAAGAGAAAGTGCTACTAAACAGACATATATCGTGTTACGTTTTTACCTTTTTAAAAACGTTTAAAATATGAGTTCGTTGATTGTAAACAAAATAAAAATAAATTGGTGTTTAGTTTCAATTAAGTTCTCTATTGTGCGTACAATTTTGTATGCCACTGTGTCCAACTTGAGGTATACAACAATAATTTGTTTGTTCATTATTCTTCTTTGCTTACACCCTTTGCATAAGCAACAGCACTTGTTCGTTAGGTCTGTTATAGTGCCATCCCTAAATAACTACTATTATTTACAACTAAGTTTAGAAAGAAATATTATATTACACTACTATTATTTACAACTAAGAAACAGAAAGAAATGAAAGAATAAATAATGAATAAATAATAATTGAAGCAGTTGCGTATGGACAAAGAAAATAAAGTATAAAGAATGTGCATCTTAACATATTTTGGAATATTTTTCAAAAATATTTCATGACGCGGGGGGAAAAAGATAGGAGGGAAGTAAACAGAAACGAAGAGCGTAACAATGCGTTGCTCTCATTCTTTGCTCTCATCGCGATGAGATCAAAGACTATAAATATATGAAGATGTTGCACTGCCAGTCAGTGCTGTCAGATGTGGCGATTTCTCGCCAAACGTGGCGATTTTTCATTGCCTTTGGCGACCAAAATTTTCAATTGGCGACGTGGCGATTTTTTGGCGATTTACAGACTAGTTGGCGATTTATTTGGCTATTTTTAACAAATTATTTTTATTTTCTTGAAATACTTTTTTAACACTTTAATTTAATAATATAATGTTCTTACATTATACATCTCTGGTATCCCTCATATATTATGTTATTATTACATAGTGAATGGCACAATTAATGTCAACAAGAAAACAGTTCATATTTATGGGTTATACCAATGTCTTTGTCATTTCGTGCCCTTGTAAAACAATACAAAAACAACAAGCTGATTGTTGTTGTTAAGAGTACTTTTCTGTCAAAATTGATATTGAAAAATCTGAAGTGTGACACCTCTTTAAATGTGCAGTATTGATGCCAAACAAGTGTCAAATTAGTGAGCGATAAATAGAAAAATTAAGACTTTAAAAGAAACGAAAAACATTTAGGAAAAGTAAAAATTAAAGCAATATTATTAAAGCATTATTTAAAAAACGAAAATGTTATAATGGCATCTTCTTCAAAAAAAATTAAAGTAGATCGTCGACATAGAAAGGAGTGGGAAAATGAAAGTTAGGCCATAGGTAAGTACACAAATGTAATATTTTAAACCTTTTAATGACTTAAATTTGTAGGTTGGCTAAAATGACCCTTTGTATTACCAATCTGCATCTAATGACCAATATACATCGTGGTGTTTTGGATGCAAAATAGCTCTAAGATCCTATAATTCTAATACAATGTATGATATAACAACCAGTGAAAATGAATCTGCAGAGAATGAGGTATATGGTATTATAGATTTATGCAATTAATTTTTGTAAAATATATTTTGACAACTAATAACTAATGCACTAAAAGTACAAATGTAATGTAAAATTATAATATTTTTTTATTATGGACTTTTATTAGATTTATATCGTCGTCGAAAATCCAAAAGTACGTATCATCAAAAAAATCAAAATCGAGTTTTTGATTGATTATAATTCGTAAGGTTATCTAACATATCTATATCAATAACATTTTTATATCAATAATTCAAAATGTTTTTACATATGAAGAACTTGTTATTATATAAAGTTTTTTGCTTCTCCTGTAAAATTAGAAAAAGTGATGTTACGTACTTTTGGATTTTCAACGATATTGACTTTATAATACATGAAATAAATAAATATAAATGATTTTTTAAACCTTTGGCGATTTTTATTTTGGAAAAAATGAATAATATTTTATTTTGGCGATTTTTGGCGATTTTGCATATTGCTTTTGGCGATGGAGGTCAAAAAAAATCTGACAACACTGCTGCCAGTGCCAAATTTGTCGATGGCAGTACGGCTACTGCCACTTATTGTACTCAGAGAATTTATTATACTCAGAGAAAGTATTGTTCTCTTCTCTAATTTATTCTCATATGCGTGTATACGTGTGTGCATGTATGTATACATGCATTGCCAAATAAAATAATAAACAAACTGAAAGATGTCTTGTTTTCACAAAATGTATGTGCAAATAGCCTGTGGAAAAGAAATATTACCGTTTGTTTTATTGTAGGGTAAGAATATGTGTTTTATTGTTGTAGAAATGAAACTATATCGATTCGCACCGAAATAAAAAAATCCACATTTTGTGTGGACATTTGAAACTGAAAAATTGTTTTATAAAAAGTGTGAATTTAAAAATTGTAGTGCATGCTCAAACAAAACGTTTAATAAATATAATATATAATTAAAATCATAAATCATATTTTTAGAAGATATTGATAGGACTGGAAATATATCAGAAAGTACACATACCCCTGATATAGATGTCGCAGATATATACGATGAAAATAAGGAATATTTTAATGAAGGCACCGATTGTTTTACGTCCAACAATGTGCCAATTGAATTAACATCAAGTCGACATTTTGTTGGTTACATAGCTCAACGAATATCTTGCGTTAAATGTCGTGTGGATATAATCAAACCAGCGCAAATTTTGTCATATCCTTCAGAAATGTTCGTTTATGCAAAAAATTATATAAAAAATTTCGACTTTGGAAGTTTGTGCGCTCCATCTGATTTATTTTTTGAAGTTTGCAAAATTCATATAAGTCTTCGAAAAAATTTTTTTAGAAAATAAATCTATAAAAAACAAAAAAAACATTTGTAGTTGGCCAAAAAATACAAAAAATGCACAAAAAATACAATTTATTCCTTGGTTTGATGAAAATAACGAATGTTATAAACACAGAATGGAGATGCTTAATTTACTAATTGTTGTTTTACTACGGAAGCATTCCACATGGGAAACATACAAATTCAAATTATCCAGTATGGAAAAAGTTAAAATTTTGAACCATTAAAATGATAAATAAATTTAATAAATACTAAACAAAAAAAGCATTCGTTTTATTACAACTTCATTCTATACAAAAATAGACACATATGGTAAATACATACATACATAATTGAATAGTAATATATAATTCGGTGCGAATCGATATAATTTCATTTCTACAACAATAAAACACATATTCTTACCCTACAATAAAATAAACGGTAATATTTTTTTCCACAGGCTATTTGCACATACATTTTGTGAAAACAAAAAATCTTTCAGTTTGTTTATTATTTTATTTGGCAATGTATGTATACATACATGCACACACGTATACACGCATATGAGAATAAATTGCTTAGAGAAAATAACAATACGTTTTCTCTAAGTATAATAAGTTCTCTGAGTACAATAAGTGTACTGAGTTTTTTTGTTTTCTTTCTCTCAGTTAACATGAGAGTGAGAACGACGATTCAGCTTTCATAAGAAAGAAGCACAAAATTTTGTCAATTTTAAATACACTGTGTGCAACATCTTTACATATTTATAGTCTTTGGTCAAACAATAACAACGATCATACATATATAATCGTACATACGCATATACATACGTACGATGAGAGCAACACATTGTTACGCTCTTTGTTTGTGTTTATTTTTCTCCTGTCTTCCCTCCCTCATCAAGAAATGATTTTTAAAAGAGATTTTGGTGAGAGCGGGTGTTACTGGTACATCCCGCCATAAGAAATTTTACTTCTACATGATGCGCATTCTTTATATCCATATTCTTTGGTATGGACCACAGAATATATATATTCTGTGGTATGGACAGCCAAAGAGTGAACAACTTATCTTTTTATTTTCATTGGTGATGGCACATGGCGATCCTGCCATCGCAACTTAAGGGGAAATATATATATATATATAAAAAAAAAAAAAAAACACAAAAGTGGAACTGTACATTTATGTACACAGTTGAAAATTAAAAAAAAAAGGAAAAATTCAAAAGTGCCTAAAAACCAAACTGCTTGGTATTTAAAGGATATTAAAATTTCAAAATTAAAAAACTATATTTAAATCTGATATTTGACAAACAAATAAACTTAAAATAGACACAAATTAAAACAAAGTATAATTAATCTTGCTAAAAACTTAATTAATTTAATTGTATAAGTGGGAAAAGTTTTAACAAGAAGAAAAAAAAAAACGTTATAATAACACCATAATTCGTGAATCGTTTCAAAAAAAAAAAAAAGAGATCAAATCAGAAAAAAATTTTTGACATAAAGTGCTAAAGAAAAATTTAAAAAAAAACAGTTACAAAAAGTTGACAAATTTACCAAGTCCAAAAAAAAACAGAAAAATTTCAAAAAATACAGTTACAAAAAATTACCAAATTTACCAAGTCAAAAAAAAAAAAGAGAAACAGAAATATTTCGAAGAAAAAAAAAAACAGTTAAAAAAAGTTGTCAAATTTAACAAAATTTATATGCAAACGAACAATTTGAAAAAAAAAAACCAATTGCAAACTAAAATAAAAAGAACGGCTAGAAAAATTAGTGGTTGCCAAAATTCAATTAGAAACAAAGTAAGTGAGAAAAGAAACCAAAGGAAAATAACCAACAGCAATCAACGCTATCACCAACTGCAAAGTAACGCACGTAGGAGACTGCAATACATCACAGAGACAGTGTAAAAGAACATACAAATAGCAACAAATCAAAATCAGCATAAACAACAAGCACAGAGGCAGTAGACAACAATAATGCAGCAACACCGAAAGGGACGATGCAGCAACAACATCAGCAGAAGCAAACCTATGTGAACAAACAAAAACGATCAACGTATGGTAAAAAAGAAGGAGACGGTGAGAAAATAGAAGAAAACAGCAGAAACAAACAATATAAATTTCATGTATTATAATATGTATATGTTAGTAATAGTAGTTGTATATATATAATTATAAATTCATATATAGTAATATACTTTTGCATAACATATAAACACACTTACTTCTAATACAGTATGGAGCAAATATATTTAGACTTACTCATATTTACTTATACATTACTTATATACTTTTGCATATACATATAACTACATTTACTTTTAGATTTCTTTCCTATTACAGTACGGATCAAATATACTTACTTACAAATTTTAAATATAAAAAAAAAAATTATTTTTGAAAATTCATTATATATGAAATTATTAAAAACAAAATTATATTGAAATACTTTCATAACATTTTAAATAATTTTTTTATTGTTTATACAATACTCTTTCGTCGTATAATTTTCCTTTCAGGGAAGAATATAAAGAATTTTATTATCATAATGTAAACACATATGTATACAGTGATGAACAAAATTAGTTAAAGCTTTCCGCAATATCGAGTTTTTCGGTTCTATCATTTATTTTCTACAGACACATAGCAATAATAAAATAAAATCAACAAACAAAAATATTTTAAATATATTTTACAATATTAACTTGAAAATTAAAGAAAAACCAAAAATATAAAAACTAATATAAATTTTTGAACAAATGTAATTAATTTAAATAATTAAAGTTTTAAATTGCTATTATAGGGATAATTTTTAGTGAAGAAGAAAACCTATTCCTATAATATGCTTGAGATTGTTAACCAATACGAATAGTAAATTTTGCATTTTTCTTAAATTTTCATCTGGACTCTCACATACATAATTGTTATTATTATTACATACAAACTTAATTTACAGGCAAAATACTCATATATATATATACATATATAGCTATATATATATGTACATAAAGTGATACAGATTCACCAAATCAATAAGAAATGCTATAGAAGCAAATAGTAAAGAAATACAATATATAAAAAAAAAATATATATGAGAAAAAAATAAACTTTTTTTTTTTAAAAATACGCGAAATACTTTATGTCTTCTTGTCATTTCGAAATTTCCCATTTTAAAGAATTGTTGTCGCATTTTCATGGTGTAAAAAAGAGGATTCTACAAAATAGGCCTATTACAAGTAAGGAAAGCAAGAGAGAGGAATATATAACACTTTTGATAACATCATTTAATGATATTGTGGCTTATGCGGAATCTTTTTTCGGTGATATAGAGGCTGATTTACAACATGAAATATATGATAAGATAGTTAATTGCAGGGAAATACTGTTCAAATGTTTTTGTAAACTGGGCTGTAGAATCAAGGTTCCATTTACTACCAGTTTATTTGAGAAAGTTGATAGGGAAGTTGCAGCAGAGTCTGTGTTTGATACAGGTGAGAATAGGCGCAATTCGGAATCTGAAACTGACAGTAAGGAGCAACAGAATTTTGGTCTGGGATATAGGAAATCGGTGGAAAGCAGTTCGGCGGAAATGGCTTCATTGGAGGAGAAAACAAAATTTATATCGTTGTGTTCGGGCATTATACGTGAAAATTATGACGGAAATCCACTGGCGCTAAACTCTTTTTTGGACAAAGTAAATTTAATGGAGGAGATTGTTACCGAAAACTTGAAAACATGCTTTATCGCCTTTGTAAAATCTAAATTAGATGGCAAAGCCAGGGAAGTTTTACCGGAGGAAATTAGTAGCATTGATCAGATTAAAGCTGCCTTAAGGGGAAGAATTCGTCCTGATAGTTCGAAGGTGGTATCCGGCAGAATTACAGCACTTAACGTAAAGCAGAATAATTATGCAGATTTTTCGAAAAATGTAGAGGAATTGGCAGATGCGTTAGAACGCTCACTTGTAATAGAAGGGATTACTAGGGAGAAGGCTCATGAGATGGTTATAGAGCAAACGGTAGACGTGTGTAGGAAAAATGCTAGGTCGGACATGGTAAAAGCAATTTTGGCGTCGAGTGCTTTTAAGGAGCCTAAGGATGTTGTAGCAAAGTTAATTATAGAGGAGTCGAATGGCGAGAAGCAGGCTCAGGTTTTTTCAATGCGTTATAACGGAAATCGAAATAGCTTTCAACATCGAAATTCTCGTACTGATAGGTTCCAGAGGCGAAATAACAACAACAACTATAACGGAAATAATTATGGTAATAGGTCGAACAATAATGGTTATCATGGTCGAAGGTCTAATGTTTACACGGGCAATTATGGCAATCATGGGAGATACAACAATAGGTCGAATCAGAGTCGGGAGAGTCAGCAGAATGTGTCTGTCAGGACTTTAAACTTGGATGCCCCCCAGCATGGAGTGTTGAGGGAGGAAGAAGAGCAGAATTAGGATCTGTATACTGCTTTAATTTAAATTATGCCGACTTCGTAAGAATTAACTGTACTGACGCTCGCGGACCATCTAGTTTTCTTGTAGACACTCAAGCAGACATTTCTGTTATTAAACTCAGTTGTTTAAAACCCAATATTATTTTGAATCGTAACAAAATTATCAGCATAACTGGTGTCACTACGAATGCGGTATCTACTCTAGGGACAATTTGTACGAACTTAATTATTTCAGATTTTATAATTCCAATCGTTTTTCATGTTGTTGATGACAATTTCAACATTCCATCTGACGGCATATTAGGCAAGGACTTTTTAAAGGAAAATAAATGCAAAATAGACTACAATAGTATGGATATAACGATTTTTTTTAGAGAAGCACAGCTTCGAGTTCCAATATTAAATGGGCCAAGGAATTTTACTTGTATTATTCCACCTAGGTGTGAAGTTTATCGGATATTTAATTTGTGTAGCATTGCAGAACCCATGTTTGTAGATTCTCAGGAGTTAGCTGAAGGTGTTTTTGTCGGGAAAGGAATAATAAATTCGGAAAGACCAATTTTGCGTATAATAAACACAACAGATAAAGTGAAATGTATTCGGAATGATAGTATTAAATTGGAGAAATTACAAAATTTTTATGTCTACTCAATTAACAATACCGAGATAAATGATGAACGTACAGATAAATTGAAGACTATACTTATAGACCAGATGCCACATGATGTGCAGGAAGATTTAATGCCTCTGTGTTTATCATATTCTGATATTTTTGCTCTCAAGGACGACAAAATGTCAATCAACAACTTTTATGAACAGAAATTAAAGATGATAGACTCTTCACCGGTATATATCAAAAATTACAGACTTGCTTACAGTCAGAAGAATGAAATTGAAAGACAGGTGCAACATTTGTTGGATAATGATTTAATAGAACCCAGTACTTCGAACTTTAATAGCCCTCTAATTCTTGTACCTAAAAAGAGTACAGATAATAAAAAAGCATTTAGGATGTGTGTAGATTACCGGCCAGTGAATAAAAAGCTTATCGCTGACAAATTTCCCCTACCCCGTATCGATGACATTTTGGATAACCTAGGTCGTGCGAGACATTTCTCAATTGTTGATTTATTTTCTGGTTTTCATCAGGTACCCATACATCCTGACTCACGTGATATTACAGCTTTCAGTACAGATAAAGGGTCTTTTCGGTGGAAGGTACTTCCTTTTGGGTTGAATGTTGCACCCAACTCATTCTCAAGAATGATGTCTATCGCATTTGCTGGTCTTGAACCTAACAAGGCATTTCTGTATATTGATGACGTTATTATAACTGGCTGCAGTAGGAAACATCATTTGAGTAACTTAAAAGATGTTTTTGAAATCATGAGGTCACATAATTTGAGGATAAATCCATACAAATGTAATTTTTTTCGTTCCGAGGTCACTTTTTTAGGGCACAAATGTACGGCAAGGGGTCTTCTCCCGGATGACAGTAAAATACAGGCAATAGAAAACTACACTACCCCGTTTGATAAGGACTCTGTTAGGAGATTTGTAGCTTTTGCTAATTATTACAGGCGCTTTATCCCGAATTTTGCTGTTATGGCAGCTCCCTTAAACTATTTGACTAGGAAGAATACCAAATTTGACTGGAATAAGGAATGCCAGGAATCCTTTAAAAGACTAAAACTTGCCTTGATAAGTCCAAGGATATTGCAATACCCGGATCTGAAAAAACCATTTATTGTTACGGTTGATGCGTCAAAAATCGGCTGTGGTGCTATATTGAGCCAGAATTTTAACGGTCACGATTTACCGATTTATTATGCCTCCAAGTCCTTCACAAAATCAGAACGGAAGAAGCCGGTAATAGAACTGGAACTGCTTGCGATACACTTTGCTATAATACAATTTCGACCATATATATACGGAACTCATTTTACTGTTAGATCAGACCATAGACCATTAGTTTACCTCTTCAATCTTAAGGATCCTTCTTCGAAACTAACCAGAATTAGACTGGAATTGTCCGAATATAACTTTTCCGTAGAGTATATTAAAGGAAAGGACAATGTGGGTGCAGATGCACTTTCGAGGCTATCGATAGACGAGTTGAGGAATGAAAATGCTCAGGTTTTGGCCATGACAACACGTGCGATGACTAGAAGAAAGGCTAGTAGGAAAATAGAACCCGATCAATCCTCACAGAATGGTGAAAAATTACAAATTTACGATAAATTTTCGCATGAGTTTAGTAGGAACATTCCTCTCCAAGGACGTTGTACAATGGGTCAATTTCGACCTCCGGGTATTGTACTTGTCTTAACGGACAAGTACACGTCCTCTAACCTAACCTAACCTAACCTTAGTAGGAACATAGCCAGAATTAAAACAGAGATAATTGATGGGAATGGAAAGTATAGAAAAATGCGCATAAATCTTTTTAGAAAATCAAGGAAGCAGCTGTCCTTTGAATATAATCTTGTTAACGAAACATGCAGTTTAGACTGTTTGCTTTCAAAGCTTCAAGAGGAAGCTGGCAAAGTTAATATTCACAAGGCAGAGTTGCGGAAAGATGATTTGTTTTTTGAAACATTTACTATAGATAATCTGAAGGAACAAGGTAACAAAATTCTAGACTCGTTGGAGATAATTCTCACTGACCCAGTAACTATTGTTCTAAACGACGATGAGAAACAGAAATTATTGCGAATTTACCATAATGACGTCTTGTTAGGAGGACATTGCGGTCAGAAGAAATTATATGCGAAATTAAGGTCTAAGTATTTTTGGAAAAGGATGACGAAGGATGTAGCAAAGTTTGTTAGAAATTGCCCAGAGTGTAGGTTGAATAAAGTCAGACCAGCTAACATTGAGGAACTAGTACTCACTCCAACACCAGTAAGAGCATTTGATGTTGTAGTTTTGGACACAATAGGCCCGTTGCCGCAGTCTAGTCTTGGAAACAAATATGCGCTAACTTTGATATGCGATCTTACAAAATATTTGGTTTGCATTTCAATACCGGATAAATCAACCATGACAGTCGCTCGCGCAATTTTCGAAAATTTTATTTTAGTCTATGGAAAAATGAAGATAATAAAATCGGATCTAGGTACGGAATTTAAAAATGAAGTATTCACGGAGCTATGCAAATTTTTGAACATTGACGTCAAATTTTCGACAAGCTATCATCATCAGACGTTGGGCACGGTAGAACGTAATCATCGTGTATTTAACGAATACATTAGGGCATATATTGGTGAGAATCTCAATGACTGGGATACTTACCTTAAATACTTTACCTTCTATCACAACACCACGCCCAACACGGTTTTCGACAATAAGTATACGCCATTTGAACTAGTTTTCGGCAGAAATGTCACAATGCCTAATGACACCGACACAAATTTAGATCCAATTTATAATGTAGATAATTATGGCAAAGAGGTGAAGTATAGGTTGCAGAAAACCAACGCACTCGCTAGGAATTTAGTAGATAAGCATAAGGAGAGAAATAAGGCATATTATGATAAATTCGCTAGACCAATTAACGTACAAATTAATGACACAGTATTTCTGCACAAACAACCATATGACAAACATTCTAACATATATGAAGGTCCATTTGTTGTCAAGAAATTGGATGGTACTAATGTAGTAATTCTGAATGAGGAAACGAAACAGGAGAGAACAGTGCACAAGAACCGTATAAGAAAATAGTAGGCGTTTGTATAATCGTTTTTTTTTTAACCCATTTTATGGCATACATTCTATGAGAATGCAAGTTTAAGCATTGATTGGCTAATTGCGGAATGGCAAGAAGGTATGAAACTAATTTTTTTTAAAATAATTGAAAAGACTACTTGAATATACATCCCTGAGGATAAATATAATTTTGAATTTGAAAAAACGTACAATGGGAGGTTTTGAAAATATCAAGCCTGATCAACTTGATTTTTCATAATTGCCTGTATAAGGTTATAAATTAATGTAACGAGTTTTTTTCTTTTTTTGGAAAAAGGGAGGTATATTCTAATGTTTTCTTGGGAAATATTTTCCAAGATGAATAAAATACAACCAAACCAAATTTTGCCTGTAAGTTACGACCAAACTACTATAATATATTATTAACTAGATATCGCGCTCCATACATATCATATAGATTTTAGACTTATATTATTTTATAATAAATGTAATATTTTATACAAAGTAAATTGAATTATCTGTAACTCTTTTAAAAAAAAGGGAGGTATAGTGCCATCCCTAAATAACTACTATTATTTACAACTAAGTTTAGAAAGAAATATTATATTACACTACTATTATTTACAACTAAGAAACAGAAAGAAATGAAAGAATAAATAATGAATAAATAATAATTGAAGCAGTTGCGTATGGACCACAATATAAGCAGTAGCGAAACGAATTTGACAGGAGCACTGTTCGAATGTAAAAGAGACAGCAAATATTACCAAAAAGTATTTCTGTCTCTGTCTAAAAGTAACTCTGTTTTGTTTATGTTTGTTTTCGGGGAGGATTTTTATTATTGGATAGAAATTGATGATATTGTGGTAGAATAATAGAATAATTATGCACATAATACGGGTTCTTGGTTGAAAGGAGATGTACCATTTTATTGGAGAAACGTAATTTGGAACTAGCGTATTTGATGACACCTTTTATCGATCGTCACTAACTTAATATTTAACCAATTGAGAGGTATATTCACAAATTCCTGAAACAAAAAGTTATGAGTATATATTTTGTTATATTTTTATTTTTACTTACCTTTTGCACACGGAACTTGTTTCATTATGTAGAGAAATTGCTAAGAGTTCAATTAATAATGAAAAAATTACCGAATTTTAACTTTTTCATTCAAGAAATTAATAAATACTGGTAATATACACAAAGTTCTACAAGAAAAAAATTTTATTAGCAATATGTGTTATTTGATCTTGATATATTTAGTTTCTTACTTACCTTTCGGACAAGAAATTATATTCATTGCGACCAAAGACCACATACATTTCGATTAATAATTAAATATTTAAGAATCTTTTAACTTTTCATTGAAGAAATTAAAAAATATTCTAAATTTTCCCTTTTTTAACACAATATAAATGTTTGTTTACATTTAATTTTTCTGCTTTATCCATCAGTTTTCCCTCTGTATATCTGTTGCTTCTAACACATTTGGTTCGCAACACTTATAACATTTTTTTTCTCCCTCTAGTTGGACCAGTGTTTTTACGCTAAAAGCCTTTTTCAAATGTCATTGCTTTCGCTACTGCTTAGCTGTGGTATGGACAGCCAAAGAGTGAACAACTTATCTTTTTATTTTCATTGGTGATGGCACACTGTATAGCGGAGATCTTCATACCACGACTGTTCTCTTCACACGCAACACGTCTTCACACAAGACTGACTGAATTCTTAATACTCGTTGCCTGCTTTGTTTTTTTTTTATATGCTCACGTAAACAGTCTGATGAACGTTTTTGAAGTCGAATGTTCGTGGTTTCGCCTTCTCGAGAATTTTATCGCGATTTGCTTGTTGTTTGTGTATTTGGTTTACGTTGTGTGTTGTTGCTTTCTTTCTTACTTGTCTATCCCCTTTTCTTTCATACTGATGGTCTTTGTTTTTATACCTTTTGGTAATCGTTTTAATGTTAAACGATGTTACACCGTTTCCATTTTCGTAACAATAGTTTGGTGATAGTACTCCTTATGGGCAAACGTTGCTAGACAAACGTATAGACGAAATGGATATAGGAGTTAAAGACGACCAATAATATAGGCGACCTTAAAATAGATCTAAGCCCAATTAATCTTCCGCTTGATGTAGTTCTTTTGCATAGACCACAAAATGGACCAATCCGGGTTCAAACCTAGAAGAAATGATACGACTTAGTCCCATAAACCGATTGTTCGGTCACGAAAAATTTAAACATGCCTAGGATCTAAGTAGAAATTTTTTGAAAATTTTAAAAATTTTAAAATTTGAAAAAATTTAAATGAAAAATTGAATATGTTATAACATAACATAGAAATTATTGGGAGTAAAATAAAAATTAGCGGTAATTAGTCTACATACAAGTCTTTGACTGTACAACACTTCAGTCAGAATTACGTCCTTGCTTCTCACGCCACTTATGATGTGTGTATTTTATGCACGAGTCACGGGACCTACACTTTAAGGTCGACTCCGAACAACAGATTTTTGAAAAGCTTTTCATGGCAATTTTATTTACTCTCAGAGTTTTCGCCAAAAATCTGCTGAAAGGAAGTCGCCGAAGAAATATTTTTTTTAAATTTCGTTTTGTTGTAGATGTCTAACATGGGGTCTGAACTAAGGCCTCATGTCTAATAACCAAACACACTAGCTACTAGAGTATGGCAACTTCTACTTCTACTTGAAAAACAATACTTTCACTAAATAATGACTTATTTTGTAAGAAAATTGATTAGAAAAGAGAAATAAAGAAGGAATCAAGCATATATTCAAACTTATTTTTCAAGTGAAAAAGTTCCGGAAAAATATTAAGAAATCATACAAAAAACCGAACAAATACGAGCATCATATTTATGTTTTAGTTATGTGCGCACCACTGTATATGTACATATTGTTACGAAAAGGGAAACGGTGTAGCATCGTTTAACATTAAGACGATAAGCAAAAGCTACAAAAACAAAAAGAATACTCAAGAGAAGGGGATAGACACAAGTAAGCGAGAACACAACATCAAAGAATGCAACCAAAATACGCAAACAACAATGAAACTACGAGAGTTCTCGAGAAGGCGAAAACACGAACATTCTACTTCAAGAACTGACGAACATTCTTGACTGTTTACGTGGGCCTAAAAAAGACAAGACAAAGCAAACGACAAGTAGTGAGAATTCAGTCAGTCTTGTGTGAAGACGCGTTGCGTGTGAAGAGAACAGTCGTGGCTTGAAGATCGCCGTTAAAAAGGTCTGCGTTGTAAGCAAAGAAGACTAGCGAACAAGCAATTATTGTTGTATTCGTCAAGTTGCAGACGGTGGCACACAAAAGTAGTGCGAAGAATAAAGAGTTTAATTGAAACTAAAGACCAATTTATTTCTATTTTGTTTGCAATCAACGAACTCATATTTCAAACGTTTTTAAAAAGGTAAAAACGTAATAATATGTTTAGCAGATATTATGGTCATATAATTGGGCAATTCACACGACTTTGTATCGTGTATGTTGTATTGATTACTCTTGGTTGTTTGTGAACGCTCAATGCTATGCTGTATTGTGTATTTCGTATTCCAAATGTATTTTTTTTGGCATTCAAACAATTTGATAGCACGAAACCAACACAACTTTTGAGAAACATATGAAAAAAATGTATATAAGTGTATCAGATTTTTACATGAAAATTATCAACGACAAGCATCCACTGTTGTATAATCGTCCAACAATAAACTCAATACAACGATACAACGGCTTGTGTGAATTGACCAAATGTATACATTAAGTTATATTAATTACTTTGTTATATATATATATATATAGTTATATTAAAATTTTTGTTCCGAAACAATTTTTTTATATGTAGTTTGACGTTTCTCTTTTTGGGCGAAAAAGCGAAAGAGAGTAAACTTGCTTCGGAACAGTTTCAGCTCGAATTGGTTTAATTTTTATTTTTGTTCCGAAACAATCCAACTGTGCTGCCTTGATGAGCTTACACATCACATTATATCAGTGTTGAAAAATTCAGTACTTTAGTACTTTTTTCAGTACTTTTCCATTTCAAAAATACCGCTGTACCCCTGCGACGCTTTCAGTACTTTTTCATTATTACATATTTTATGTCTTGCGCTTTTTAACTATTAATGCATTAGCAACGTCAAGGTAGAATTAGTCTTTAGTCCTGGTTAGCCAAACGTCCACGAGACGTACGTTAGTTTTTAGAATACGAAAAGCAATGAGAACGCTTGCCGAATCGTAATGTAATTTCGGTAAGCATTTACATTGCTCTTCATACGTTAAAAACGAACGTATGTTCCATTACGTTCCGTCGACGTTTGACTAAACGATGCTTTTACGTCTTGTTACGTTCCGAATCAGTTATTTTTGTTGTGTATGTGAGGAACACGTCAATTTTTCTGTTCCGTTCCGTACGTGTATTAAATATAAATAAATAAATAGTTAAGTAGGTACTATGCTGGCTTACTGCATGTGAGTATACGGTTCAAACCCCATGTCAGACATCACCAACAAAACGAAAAATGACGAAAATATTCGAAACAAAATTGCCATGAAAAAATTTCTCAAAAATCTGGCGTTCCGACTTTAAACTGTAGGTCCCGCCACTCATTTATAAAATTAACACACACAAAATAAGTGGTTTGAATGGTTGTATTACTAATTATATATGTATGTATGTGTTTTTTTTACAAAAGTACCATTTGATTCGAAAAAGTACTCTTTCAGTTACAGTTCAGTACCATTTTAAAATTTCAATTTTGCAACACTGCATTATATGTACATTTGTATGTATGTATGTATGTACAATAAAATACAAAGCGGTTGTCTAATACTGGTTGTTTGATTATAAAAAACAAATTACTGTTGAATATTATTAAAAAAGAACTAAATAATTATAAACAATATCAAAAATAAATTTACAATTTCTTTGTAACACAATAAAAAATATGATCACATTCAAGTCAAGAAAACAAACGAATTGCAATAATCTGCTACTGTGCTGCCTAATTGTAAAACTAACACGCATCGTTTACAAAAATATTTTATATAGTAACCTTGTTTTTACAGAACAATTGTTCGAAGTGGGTGAATCGTTTTGGAACAAACTCTCAAAAAACTGAACTTGTTTCGGAACAAAATGCTTGTGAATCCAGCTTAAGTATGTCTATCGAACTTTGTGTTTAGTCATCTTCAGTAGTTTACAAAATCATTTATCCATCACTTCTGACATCTGTTTGGTATTTGTCCTAAATGTGTACGAAAACTCTTTAAGCTAATAAACTTGTAAGCAATAAATTTCCAGCTGTCCAACATGGCATTACGATGAAACTTTTTTGAAACAATTTATTTAGTTGTTTCTTTTAGGATAAGAAACAAATTGGAGTTTAAACAGACGTTGTTGACACTGTCACTCACTTTCGAAGAAAACCTTGACAAGGAACTAATAACAAAAATAACACAAAATAAATAACAATGTAGCTCTCTTATCCTTGGCATCCATTAATTTATGTCTAAACTTAATTCATTTTGTTTTAATGTTTCTTTCTCTAAGATTTAAAATGTTGTGAAATATATGTATGTATGTATATTATATATGCAGAAGACGTATGTGTACACTTAGTATTTAAACAATTTTTGGTCTTGAGTGCATTAAGTTTTTAATTACAACAAAAGCATTATCTATTGTTTTTGTAACTTAAATATTACAATCTTATAATGTCGCAAACTTAGGATGTTCTATATATTGTTAGTGGGAATCGATTAGACATATAGAGTTAATTGTAAACATTTTTATTCCATTTTGGAATTTTCTTCAAAAAAATATGAAAATTATCAAAAACATTTGCTGCATAAATGTTGATTATATTCACTTACACGTAATGATTATTAGGTTTCAAATAGCGCCAACGAGAGCTCGCAATGTTTACAAGTTGCTCACTTTTTATCAGAAATAAATAAATAATTATTTAAAGCATGGTGTACGGATCACGAGACATCACGTTTTTAGCAAAGCTAAGGTTTCGGTCGGTTTACGAGATATCTTGTTTTCATGTTTTGTCCCGATATACATATGTAACTCCAAGAAAGTATTTAGGAGATCATTTGAAAGGACGGTAACGTAGTCGCTAAAACTGAAACAAAATCAACTTACAAATTTTGTCATATCATATCAACAGAAAACGCTAAACAAAACTGTTACATTCAATACCAAATGGGTTTAATGGAATGCTTCGCCTTAATTGATATCCTACTAACATTTTAATGTATTGGGCCTGTGAGCTTTAAAATTAATGTCGGTTCTTCTTGGGGGTAATTAAATTTTTACGGTGTAAAAATATGGAGTCAACATTTTCTTATGGTTTGTTAAAAATCTTAAAACATAGAAATATAGTAATAAAATAAATAAAATTCTTATAACAAACACATTTTTATAAATTATAGATTTTGTAAAAAATAATTCTGTTATTTGCTCACCTTGAATAAATTTACGTTGTCAATTATATATAAACACTAATTAAAAACAAAGTTTAAAAACAATAATGCTCTTTGTTTTGGTATTTCAAACAAACTAGCTTATACACACATAAAATTTAGTTTTGATCATAAAACGGTGAGTTCCCATCTCATCTATTTCCATCATAGACATAGACTACTAAGAATTCATAACTGTAACATACATTTTTTAGTGTTGTATTTTGACAGTAAAACAATGAAAATGTTATTGTAGATATAAGCAAATTATAGTTTAGTGTTTATAATTTCGTGTAAATGCAAAATTAATAAATTTCGTTAAAAAATTTTTTATTTTCAAAAACCGTGTAAGATTGAAAACGTGTAAAACGAATGCCGTGTAAAACGAATACCGCGTAAAACGGGGGATAGGTGTACTAGAAGTATGCAATTTGAAAAACCATGTGCGACACATCAAGACGTTTTTAGTAACAAGACACACAATGTATGTAGTTTAAATTGTTCTAGAAAGCAAAATAATGAGTTTTCCTTCAAGGAATTGAAAATATTAACATAGTTTGAATAAATATCAAATGCGCACAAATTGATAAATACCATACCAAAATAAAATAATTTATGAGTAAAAGTAACTTCATAAAAGTAAAAATAACATTAATTCAAAACATTTTTTGCATTTCTAAGAATTTTTTATGTGGTTTTCTTATTCTCACTCCAAATTTTGCTTATGTTTCCCTAGAAATGTCTAAAATAAAGATAAATGTTGTTAATACGAAGAAGTTACAAAATTATAACTTTAAATTTCAAAATCAAACGAATTTTGCTAGGGCTAAACATTTTTGCAACAGATTATATACATAAATATACAATGGACAGCAAAAGTCTTAGTACTCCAATACATTTTGACAAAAAAGTCCCCACAGGCATAATACTCTTGCACAAAGTCCCGATATGACTTCAAGAGAGTATTTAGGAGATCATTTGAAAAAACGGTTACGTAACCGCTAAACCTCAAACAAAAGTCAACCGAAAAACTTGCTCATGGTGCCACCAGAAAACACTAAACAAAACTTGTACATTCAATTCCAAATGGCTTAAATGGAGTGCTTGACCTTAAGGGATATTCTACTAATTACAAGGGATAACATTTTCATATATTAGGCCTTTGAATTTTAAATTTACTCAGGGTTTTCCTTGGGGGTACCTATGGAGTCATCTGAAACTTTTCCTTATTTTTCTCTTGTTTTATGAAAAACAAAACTGTTGGTTAAAATTCATGAAATTGTCAAAATATATTGGAGTACTAAGACTTTTGCTGTCCACTGTATATATATGCAATAATATTGCCAAGACAGTGAAACTAATATAATTAAACGCATATTCTCATATTACAAATTTCGTTTATTTGGTCCATATTATTGAATGTACATAAAATAAATCTAATTTTATTGAAAAATTCATAATATTTTACTAAACTTATTTATGTGAAAGCTGGATGGAATATGGGAATAATTTCAGTTACTCTTCGAGTGTTAAAGCAGACGGTTCTCAAATTAAAGTTAAAATATCAACACATACAATCAGCTGTGCTTAAAATAAAAACCCTTTGTTCATTATTCATATTTTTGAATCTTATTAAGAATGACTTCTAAACGCAAAAAATTCTGGGGTAATAATCCCAGATACAAAAAATCGAAACCAGGTGAAAATAGGTTTCAGATTTTTTCTGACCTAGAAGATGATAATGTATCCAGTGTGGAAAGCGAACCTGTCAGAGATGAGGTTATAAAAATCCCTCCAATCATAGTGGATGTTTGCCATAATTTTACCAAGATCATAAAATTATTAGGAAACTGCTGTAAATACATAAGAATTTCAATAGGAACTAAAGTTATCCCTAACTTGCAGATCGACTATGAGAGCATCTGTAATAAGTTAAAAGATAATCAATGCAAGTTTTTTACGCACCTCACTAAAGATAGCAAGAAATTCATACTAATGCTATTTGGTTTTCCACAAATCAGCACTGGTACACTAATAAGTAAATTTAAAGATTCGTTTAATATTGAACCTACAAATATAAAGAAGATTGTCACTTCATGGTCCAATCCAGATGATGCCCTGTGTATGTTAGAATTTAATCGAGAACAAATAACAAAGCGAGAGTTTATGCAAATAAGATACGTAATGGGAATTGTTGTCCATTGGAGAAATCCTACTCGCCACAACAGAGGTCCCACACAATGCACTAAATGTGCCATGTATGGCCATGGTTCCACAAACTGCTTTAGAACAGTAGCATGTCTAGGATGCGGTGGATCACATGATTTTTCGCAATGCCAGCTTAATAAAACACCTACAAATGGTCCTGTCATATACAAATGTTTCAACTGCATCAAAAAGAACCTTAAAAATGTTAATCACCGAGCTGATGACCCACAATGTCCATCTAGAAAGGAGTACATGGATATTCGCTCCAGAGTTACTAATAAGATGCGCCCCGTCAGATTTAAAAACCATTGCTACATGGATTGTTACGGAACAGATGATGACAATTTTTTGAATGGTAGCAACTACATGCCTTCATTCTCGCAGAAAGGACAAGGTAAATCCGATAACAATATTTCTTATGCCGACGTTACAAAGTCTGATTATAGACGATAACTTGTCAAATCAAGAGATATTAGACATTTATTTCCAAGCTATAGATGCGTTGGAAAAATGTAGAACAAAGTACGACAAGCTAAGAGTACTGGGAAATATGCTCAGACATGTTATCTAATAGCACAATTTGTAGACTTAATGTCATGCATTGGAATGCTCAGGGCATAACATCACCTGCAGCTATATTACAACTGGAACAAGTTTTGAAGCAGAAACAAATAGACTTAGTTCTTATAAATGAAACTTTTCTGAAACCTAAACACAAATTTAGCCTAGTTAATTATAAAGTTTATCGAGAAGATAGGCCGACACACGGTGGAGGAGTTTTGATAGCAATTAGAAATTCAATTCCTCATGAACGTATCCCTAAATTTTCAACACTCAACATGGAAAATATCTCCATTGAAATAAATATTAACAATAGAACTGTAAGATTTTCATCTGTATATTGTCCTAGATATACAAATATGTTTGTTGGCGACCTTAATATTATTACTAACGGTACTGCGGACTATTTTATTTTTGGTGACTTTAATGCACACCACACCAGCTGGGGCTGCCAAAAGAATAATGCTGCCGGTACCAGTCTCTATAATCACCAACTAAATTCTAATTATTATATTTACTCCCCGAGCAGCTTTACACGGTTTGGTCAATCTTCATCCCACACGCAACCGTCAGTTGTTGATATACTCCTCACTAACTCCAATTTACATATTTCTCAAATTGTAACACATCCCGAGCTATTAAATTCCGACCACGTTCCGATTACATGTAAAGTATTTGGTTCCATAATAGAGAAAAAATCACAGATGGTTCTATATAATATGGCAAACTGGAAAGAAATTACAAAATTTGTTGATAATGAGGTCAAAAATGAGAATTTACCAAATACTCTGATTACATACACAAATATCGAACGAATTCTTTCCAGAGTCACGCAGATTCTTCAAGACGCCTCTAAAAAGATTCCAGTAGCTGACATACAGCAATGGCAAAGAAAATTATCGCAGAATAGTTTATTTTTAATTGGCCAAAGAAATAGATACAGAAGAAAACTTCAGAGAACTACAAATTCACAAGAGAGAAACTTAATAATATGTAATACATTAATTACATTACATTACATTGTGTATATTAAAACAGCTGACTAACTTAATAAAACAAAACATTCTCAGTGATCGTAATAACAGCTGACATCAATTTATACAAAGTTTACCAGCTGGTAGTAAAAAATTCTGGATGTTAACTAAAGCATTGAAAGGTAAAAAACCATCGTTAGAAAGTCTGTCAAAAGATGGCGCTGAAATATTTAATGACAACGAAAAAGCTAATGTTATTGCAAAAGTTTTTGAGGACTACCACAAGACCACATATAATTTAATGTCACCAATTGATGATAAGGTGAGAAATTATATAACGTGGCTTAATCGACAAGAAATACCTAATACTATCCAACAATCCTTAACTACGATTGATGAAATAAGATTCTATGTTAGATCGTTGAAAAATTCAAAAGCCCCTGGACTTGATGGCATTCATTCCATTATATTGAAAAATATGTCTGATAACTTCTTTAGCCTCATTATGAAAATTTTTAACTGGTGTCTAAAAAATGGTTATTTTGCAAAGCTTTTTAAAACAGCCAAAGCTATACCGATATTAAAATCAGGAAAAGACAGTAAATCACGAAACAGTTATCGCCCAATTAGCTTGTTAAATTGCCTTGACAAGGTGTTCGAGAAAATCATATTGAAAAGACTAAATGAATTTACTGAATGCAACAATGTCGTTCAAAAAGAACAATTTGGCTTTCGCAAGGATCACTCTACAGTGCACCAAGTACGAAGCAGTAAAATATAGGAAAAATAAATTAAATACAACATTTAATAAAAACATTTCAGTGCTGACGTTTCAGGCTTAAATACAACGGAAGGTAAATAAAATTTTATTACGGTTCTTTTAGATCTCAGAAAGTTAAAGGGCTGTATTGATTTTACCTAACTAATCTGATCGGAAAATTATTGAGAATTTATAGAGAGCTCCACCTCTTGAAAAAGAGTGGTACTCCACTACACTCAATACAACTATATGATATATCTTCTTGAAGGTATTATTTTAGGTATCAATTGACAACAAGCCTATCTTCTTAGACCCTACTGCAGAAGACGAATTCTTGTTTCGCGAATAAAAAGGTTAATGAATAATCCAAAAAAACTGTCAACTGTAGGCCCATCGAAATAACTAAATGTATTGTTACGTTTTTACCCTTTTAAAAACGTTTAAAATATGAGTTCGTAGATTGCAAATAAAATAAAAATAAATTTGTGCTTAGTTCACAACTTGATATAAACAGCAACAATTTGCTTTATTTGTTATTCTTCTTTACACTCTTCCGCGTACAAACTAACAATTGTTCGCTAAATCTTTACAAAGGAGATCTTCAAACCACGATTATTCTGTTCACACGCAACGCGTCTTCACACAAGATTGACTGAATTCTTTCTGATCCCGTCTTGTCTGCTCTGTCTTGTCTTCTATATCGCAGGGTCAACAGTCTGATGAGTGCTCTTGACAGAGAATGACTTTACCTTCGCGAAATCTGTATAAATGTAAACATCTTGTTTACGTTATTGTTGTTTGTATATTTTGTTTACGTTTGTCCTTACAGTTTTGTTGTTGCCTGTTTGTTTACTTGTTTATCCCTTTTTTATATACTGATGTTGTAAACAAGTCCATTGTTGTTCTGTTTTTGTAACTTTTGTTTATCATTAAACGATAACACCATTTCCATTTTCGTAACAGTATAACAAAAAGTTTTAGTATTAAATACAGTCTTGACATATTATGTAGGGATTTATAATTTATAAAAAAAATTTTTTGCTTCAGAAAGAAGTCAAAAAAATCGCATGAGGATTGGTATCGCTCATTTTGATGGAAATAATTTTATTATTTGGACATGTAGTTGAATATTATGTCCGTTAATAGAGATTTGGGTAAAAAGATTGAATAAATGGCAGATGTAGCTTCAACATGACGGCCGTTATTATCAACGTTAACATTAAATTTGTGAAGTTCCTGTTTAAAGACCCTATACAATTGTTACAAAATGCACTTGCAGTATTAGAGAAATTTTAAGCTCTTGTATGTTAATAACGATCATTATTTTTAATTTACAGTTCAACAATATTGTTACGTTTTTACTCTTTTTGTGTACCACTGTTTATAACTTGTCGTATGCAACAATAATTGCTTGTTCGCTATTCTTCTTGGCTTACCACGGAGATCTTCAAACCACGACTGTTCTCTTCACACGCAACGCGTCTTCACAGAAGACTGACTGCATTTTACTACTCATTGCCTGCTTTGTCTTGCCTTTTTATATGCCAACGTAAACAGTCTGATCAATGTTCTTGAAGTAGAATGTTCGTGTTTTGGCTTCTCGAGAATTCCATCGTCGCTTCAATTGTTGTTTGTGTATCTTGGTTGAATTCTTTGTTGTTGCGTTTTCGCTTACTTGTCTATCCCTTTTTCTTTCATATTCATGGTTTTTATTTTTGTAGCTTTTGTTTATCATTTTAATGTTACACCATTTCCATTTTCGTAACAATATGTAGGCAAACAAAATTTTTGAGAGTGTTCAGAGTACTAACCAAAACATAACAGAAAACTAACAGAAAGAGCAAATCGATTTGAGAAATCAATAGCCGGCATCAATGATGGGTAATGTCGTTGTAAGTAGCACAGGAAATAAATAAGCATTTTAAACAAACCGGTTATAAGAAAAATCAATAAATTTAACAGACAACATCGGCTTGTTGCAAAATTTGTAACAAACGTAATTCGAAATTTAGTAAATTTTTCTTAAAACATGAAATGTGACAAGCTAAATAAAAAAATTAAATTGAACATTTATAGCTTTGTTAAAAAGGATGCGTAACACCGCGTGCTGGTAAAAAACCCCAATCACGGACATCCCTTTTATTAAATAAAGTTTTATGGGTAGCAACACTGCCTATATAGTATTAAATTGATTGTCGCTTCTGTTGCTAATATTTCAAAAACAACAAAGAATTGAAAAGACATACCATGTGCTTATGATTTTACATAATTTTATGACCAATAAGTTGCGCCCGAACCTATACAATAATGACACGATAGTAAATTTTATTATTGAAAAAGTAAGATAAAGAAATTGGGGAATAAAATTGTTATTAAAATCATAACGGTTTCCAACAATGTGATACAAACTTCAAAGTACGAATTAAAAGACTTAAAATTTCCAAATTTTAATAAAAGCAGACTAATGGAAAATTTTTTAAGTTTAAATAAATCCAAAAATTCAATTAAGCAAATTCACACGTGAAATCCATATCTTTAAATTAGATAACAACTCCCAAATCCAATCATAGTGATAAATATATAAAAATTATTTTGGTTGAAAAAAATCGGCTTGAAATTGTAATTCCAGAAGCAACGAATCCAAATTTTCGATGTGGATTAGATAGAAGATGATGTATGTATATACAGTGGAAAGCAAAAGTCTTAGTACTCTAATATATTTTGACAAAAAAGTCCCCACAGGCATAATACTCTTGCACAAAGTCCCGATATGACTTCAAGGAGATTATTTGAAAAAATGGTTATGTAATCGCTAAACCTCAAACGAAAGTAATTCGAAAAACTTGTTCATGCTGCCACTAGCAAACAGTAAACAAATCTTGTACATTCAATTCCGAATGGGTTAAATGGAGTGGTTGACATTAAAGGATATTATACTAAATACAAGGGACAACATTTTCATATATTAAGCCTTTGAATTTTAAATTTACTCAGGGTTCGCCTTGGGGGTACCTATGGAGTAATCTGAAACTTTCCTTATTTTTTTCTTGTTTTATGAAAAACATTAAAAAATTGTTTGTTTTATAATAAAACATAAATAAATTAATAAAATAACTATAAAAAACCTTAATTTTTTATACAAACTGGGGCCAAATCGCCGCAGTCGTTATCGAATAAAATCGATCGAAATTTTAGTATTTGAAATCGCCGCAGTCGTTAGCGAGTCAGGTGTATCGAAATTTGAGATTTTGTCATTCGATAACGAGTACCCGTTCGAGTAATATCTCTCGAAATCTCATTCGATACTACATGAGCAATCGAAATTGCACACGCTTTGTTTTTTTTTTAATATGAAATAAACGGAAAATTTTTTTATTTATAATAATTTTGCCAAAAATGAAAGTAGCAAATATTTTTTTTAACTAAAAGTAAATATAAATATAATTTCCCCTTTCGGGACAAATATAATCAAAATAAACTAAGCAAAAGGACGTTATGGCATAATACATATATGTTTGATCATCCCAATCTAAAAACTTGCTACCCAATTGTGGACAGGGAAAAGAAACAATTAAAAGATTGTGGGAAGAATGGTCCACCTATTAAAGATGTGACAATAATATAAAAAAATTGTTCACTAATTTTTAAGGTTTTTGCTGACCAAAAACATAACGCAAAAAAGCTTTCATTTAACAATGAATCAAAGAAAAAACCGGTGGTGGATCCTATGAGGAAATATGGAAAAAGGTTTACAAAGTATTTTAGGTGAAAACAGCGAATATGATAATTTGAACCTAAAAGTATAGGAACACAAATTCCAAATCTTAAAAAACAAAGAACCATTTCTATAGCTGAATAAAAATTAGATCTCTTAACGCTCAACATAAATGAAAGTGAAGAATATCACAAAATTTTAAATTCCGAAAATCTTTTAAACTAAGAGAAGAACATGCTGCAAACATGGCTATTAAAAATGTAGAATTACAAATTAAAACGATTGAGTTTGAGAAAAATAAAAATGATGGATCCATTTTCTAAATATTAAAATAATATTATAATTAATATATTTAATATTTTTCTCTAATTTTACTTACTTGTGTTTTATTTCAAAATTATTTATCTTTGTTCAAATCAAGCAAAATCTCTTATCACTTACCCAATACAAGAACCCAATTTATTTTCACAGAACCAAAAATCTTTTACATTCGTTTTGTAAATTTCGATTCGATAGCTATCGAATGCCGTAATTTGGTTATTCGATACGAAACGAAATTTTACTCGATACGAATGCTCATTCGATCACGAGTGCCGCGATTTGGGCCCTGTTCGTTAAAATTCATGAAATTGCTAAAATATATGTATTGCCGTACTAAGACTTTTGCTGTCCACTGTATATGTATAATTCCAGATATACTCTCAAAACATGCATGCCATTGAATTAATTTTCAAATTCAGTTAACAGAAATATTAAACAAAATTCAATGCTATCATAAGCTGAGAGAAATTTACCGTTAATGTGACACATTCATGAGAAGTCGTCGTAGTCTAGTAGGTAGTGCGTCGGCTTATTAGACGTAAGGCCCGGGTTCAAACCCCAGGTTAGACGTCAAAACGAAAATATGAAAAAATATTTCTTCGGCGACTTCCTCTAGCAAATTTTTGGCAAAAAAAAAATTTTTTTGGTAAATGAAGCTGCCATGAAAAGTTTCTCAAAAAACAGTTGTTCGGAATTGACTTTGAACTGTAGGCCCCGCCGCTCAGGTATAAAATTAACACACACGACATGAGTGGTGTGAGAAACTAGGTCGTAATCCTGACTGAAGTGTTGTAATGACCGATTATGTATGTATGTGACACATTAATGTACGACAAAGATTCTGAGCACACTTTAGGATTTGTGAAAAGCTGTTGGATAAACAAGGTATTAACATTTTAAACTCCCCAGACAACTGAATTAAAAACTATTTAAGTTTTGAAAAATAAATTTTATTAACTTTTTTTAATTTTGCAAATAAAACGAATATTTTGGTTTCCTATATTAAGGAGGAAAATCGTGAGAGAAATGTTCCTTGTGCGCAAAAAGTGAAATACACTAGAAACAATTAGTAAACGATTTGTACACCGCTCATAATACATAATTATAACTTAATTTCTAACTGTATTTTAGTAAATAAATTAAAAATTCTAAAATAATTTTTTTTTATTGATTTTAAAATTTTACCATTTATTGTTAGTTCAACACAAAATAGAAAATGTAATAAACAAGTGAATTAGAAAATATATAAGTAAGCAATTTTGTTGGACTGGAAAAATTCTCGAAAGTAACAATATGAGCATCAGAAACGTATTCTTACAACTGGGACTTAGTCCCTCAGAATAAATAAATACATTTTGAACACTTCTAATATAAATCTAGGCGATTGTTTAAGGTATTCTCTGCTGCAATAAATTAGTTGTACACCATGATTTTATTCTCCTCAAAAACTTTGTAATAAAAAAGTGTACATTAAAGAGATTATTTTTTCTTTCTCCTGAAATAAATAATAACTACCATTGTTTTTTTTTTCAAATCACTCGAATTTCTCTGTACCTTCCATTCATATATCTGAAGTAGGGAGAAAAAGAAATAAAAAGATCAATTTCATTACTTTGTTTACTACTAGTGGTTGAAACTAAAAATAATAATAAAATGTCTGCTTTGAGGACAATAAAAATAATATTTACAATGTCGAGCAAAATATATTACAAAAAAAAAAAAAAACGCCCAAAAATCTGTAACTATTTTTCTGTAAAGAAATGAAATATCGAAACGATATATTTTGACCGCTGTAGTTGCCGTAGTCTAGTAGGTAGTGTGTCAGCTTATTAGACGTAAGGCCACGGTTCATACCCCAGGTCAGACATCAAAACGAAATTATGAAAAAATATTTCTTCAGCGACTGCCTCTCAGCAGGTTTCTGGCAAAAAATTTTGGAGAGTAAATAAAATTGCCATGAAAAGTTTCTCAAAAATTTGTCGTTCGGAATCGACTTTAAACTGTCGGTCTTTCGGCTTATGGAGTAAATTAACGCACACTACATAAGTGCTGTGAGAAGCTAGGTCGTAATCCTAACTGAAGTGTTGTAATAATCAATTATGTATGTATGTATGATTGGGTTCATTGACTTGTTGGAAAGAATAATTATTACGAATATACATATATACCTACAATTATTATATACAGTATTCCCCGCATATAAGCACTTTAAAAAATGCTTGCATGATGTTGCTTATATGCGTTGAATTCGTTTATCTAAATCCCGCACCTGAGAGCAAATAACCGCATGTCATTCAAGCTGATAAAATGTATTAGTCCCATTGACAGCACGGGCTTCGTATTCTATGGAATGCCGGCTGGTTGGAGAGGGCTTTGTTCATCTTCTTCAACTTGGTGTGGGGAACAAAGTTGTAATTTTCTGGACCCCCATGTCACTTTGAGATCACTGCAGCAGACTTTATAGACATAGTCAAAAGTACTGTTGTAGCATTAACTAGGCCGTTCAATCGCCCGAGAGGTCAGATTTTTAGAAGAAGAGCTTTACAAATTACGAAAGGCGATCTGTTGGCCGGATCGGCAATTAATTATCTGAGATTGTGTTGTGTTTTTTCTTTATTAGAACTGATAAAATAAAGGTAATTTTTTAAAAAATATGGCAATACCGGAGCAATATCGCTAACCTTTACGACTTGCTCCTTTTTATTATGTTTGTTCATTTTGTTTGCTATAATGAAAACAATATATACATATATATTAAAAGACTTAACTTTAAAAGACGAATAATCTGCTCATTAAAATCCTGCCTTTAGTTAAAGGCAAGTAGAAATAATGGCTCTTAGTAATTATTAAAATTGCCGTTAACCTTTGAGAGAACATCGTGTAATAAGGATGTTTGATGTTGTGGACATTTTACAAAGCTTGCTTCTTGTGCAAAGTTTTCACTGCATACACTAATTTAAAAACTAAGTAAAGTAAACCACAGTAAAGTTGATAAAAGGAAACAACACACATTGGCTTTTATACAAAATGAATCTCACTTTAGGACCAATGCTTGTGAAAGGAACCATGTTACTATAAATGTGTGTGTGTGTGTATTTTATACATACGTAAGCATAAATACATTTCTACAACTTTGACTTAAGTGCGTTGCGTTGTACGAGTGAATGAGAGCATATGTCTTTTTATAGCACAAACAAATATAGAAGAAGATTTAAGCCGCCATGGCCTACTACACAAGAATCAGTATTAATCGATGTTGTGTACTAGTTGAACTGGTAAACATAAGTGGATTCTAATCATTTCCATTTGTAAATTTTACATAACTTCCATAAACAAAGGGAATGTCTCCACAGTTTACCGCCTCAATTTGTCTAAGAAGGACAGAAGTTTGTTGGAAGACAAAATTGCACACAAACTTCACTTTACATCCTGCATTTGTATCAGCAACAACTATCTATTTGTACTAAGAATCAAATTGTGCTTTACTCTTTATTAAAGTGAATTAAAAATGAAGAAAAGTTCTACGTTAACGAGAACTTAACCCAGCCCAATTTTAAATTATTGAGTACGGCTATTCGTCTCCAAAAGAAAAAAATGCTGTCTTCTGCGTTCACTATGCGGGGTGGTGTATTCATAAAAAAGGATACGAATGATGACGTCATACTAATAGACGATATAGACAGCCTCAATAAGTTATTTCCTGGCCATGTTGTTTGATCAGATTAAATACCTCCTCACTTTAACATCATCCATCTCTAACATCAATTTAAATGATATATACCCCAACTACACTTTTCGAACACGTATGTATAACTCCTTTTTATTTGAGCGCTTAATTATTATTACCTATGATTTACATCTAATCCCCAATTGCATTGCCAAAACATTCATACGATTTAATGTCTTCTGTTGGTTATAATTCCAGAGACAGTGTGTATAACATGGTTAGAATTCTTGCTAAACAGAGAGTAGGTCTCAATATTATCCACATTAATGCTCAGAGCTTGAATAATAAGATTGACGAATTACGATATTTATTTATATCCGCGGGTATTGACGTTATTTGTGTTTCCGAAACTTGGCTTCCCTTAGGTGTTCCAGATTCAGTTTTTAATTTACAGGGCTTTAAGCTTTTCCGGTCGGATAGGAGAATCCTAGTTGATGGGATTGAAACTGGAGCGAGGGGTGGTGGAGTTGCGATTTATGTTCGAAACGGTATACTTTGTAAGGAGAAATTATTAACCCACATTGGGAGTAGAATTGAATACTTGTTTCTGGAAATTTCAAGTGTCGATAATCAGAAACTTCTTTTGGGTTGTGTATATAGACCAAATTCTAGTGTGAATCTTGATAATTTTATTTCCATTCTTGAGGATATTACCATTCAATATGACGACATAGTTGTCGTAGACATAGTTGACTTTAATAACAACTTTCTATTGGACCAATGCTTTCATTTCATCTTAGTCCTGTAAATGTGTCGACACCTACACACTTCCATTCGACATCTAGTAGCTTGATTGACCTTGTTTTTGTGAACCATATTGAAAGGGTTATATGACCAAATTTCAGCTTCTTGCTTCTCTAGCCATGATCTTCTCTTCCTTAATTATAATACTCCTGTGACTTATGCTGTGGACAAATATATTACATATCGTGATTTCAGGAACATGGATTATATGACTCTGAATACTGAATTGAATGACGTATCTTGGGACCAGGTATATACATAACCAAGTTTTCCAACGCAATGGACAACAGGTCTAAATGGAATGTAATTCGGGAAATGGGAATTGGCCGAAAGAGTCCTGGAACGGATATTGATGTGGACGTGAATATGCTTAATGACCAGTTCGTAAATTCTAAGATTCCAACTTCTATCGGTAACTTCTATGATGATCTTTGTTGTGTTCCACCACAACATTCCTTTAGTTTTCGTTGCGTGAATCAGTTTGAGGTTTTGGAATGTATTTCAGCGGTAAAATCGAATGCGGTTGGTTCTGATGATTTGGATCCTTCATTCCTGAAAGCTCTGACTCCTAAACTTTTGCCATACTATACTCACTTGTTCAATACAGTTCTGACTAAATCTACTTTTCCTGAACATTGGAAACTGGCAAAAATCATTCCCATTCCCAAATCGAACAACGAGTTCAGGCCAATTGCTATCCTTCCGTTTTTGTCCAAGGTAATGGAGAATATAATGGCCAGACAGATCACTAATTATCTGGAGAGTCACAATTACTTTACTCTTAGTCAGTCGGGATTTATGAAAGGTAGAAGTTGTACTACTGCTCTAATAAATGTTGTTGAAGATCTTAGGTCGAAACTAGATGTAAATAGTGTAGCGTTTATGGTTCTCCTTGATCACACTAAGGCTTTTGACACAGTCGCTCACGAAGTTCTATTGAAAAAGCTCCGGAAACTGTTTTATTTCTCAAATTCTGCCTGTAATCTTATTTATTCTTATTTGCTTAATAGATCTCAAAAAGTTCATCTTAATGGTAATATCTCAGATCCTCTTAATATTAGTAGAGGTGTTCCCCAGGGGTCAATACTTGGGCCTCTGCTGTTTTGTATGTATATAAATGATCTACCGGATGTCTTGCTTCACTGTAATGTTCATATGTATGCTGATGATGTGCAGCTTTATACTAGTACTCCTAGGGAGGATATTGATTCTTGTTTGGATTACATCAATAGTGATTTGGTTAGGATTGACAACTGGGCCTCGGCCAATGGACTTTGCATCAATCCCTCCAAGTCTAAATGTATTATACTTTCGAGGACCGATAGATCATTTGTCATACCTGAATTGTGCATCAGGGGAAATAAGATTGACTTTGTCAAATCTGTGAAGAATCTGGGTATTGTCTTTAATGGCAGTTTATCGTGGTCTAATCATATAGGTGTCGTTGTTGGTAGAATTTATAGTATGCTTAGGAACTTGTGGACTGTTATTGATTCGACTCCTTTTGTCATTCGTATGCAACTTGCTAGGGAGTCGTGATCACATTTCTCATTTGGCTTGCCGGATTCTTAATGTGAAATTTGATAATCTCTTGAAAATTAGATGCCTTATTTTACTTCATAAGATAATTTACACGGAACGGCCGGAATATTTATTTTGTCTAATTAAATTTGCTAGATCCTACCGGGGTAGGAACATTATTCAGCAACGATTTAGGACTCTCTTGCCTCAGAGACAGTTTTTTATACACACCACTAGTCTTTGGAATTCCCTACCAAACTACATCCAGAATCTTGGCAATGTAAATGCGTTCAAAAAGGAGTTATTTAAATTATTTTCATAAGTAAAATTTTTTTATGATTTGTGATATCGGTTATATTTTTATTCCTAATTTTTTAGATTGATTTTTATAAATATGTAGTAACATTTTTTTAATATTTTTTATACTTTTTTATTTACTTCTACAGTATTATTAGTTTTTTTTTTTAAATTTCTTTATATTATTTTTTTTTATATTTTATATTTTAACATGGTATTAATTATATTAATTTTGTATTTTTTATTTAATATGTTTTGTTTCACTATTAATTTTTTTAAATCTTAATGATTCCAAACATAGCACTGTCACTTATAAGATTCATATCTTGTTGTGCTATGTAAATTATAATAAATAAATAAATGTGAGACTGAAAAAAAAAACAAACAAAAAATTGTACATCAAAGTGAAAACTTATATATAAAAAATGTATATTAAAAATTTATTTATAAAATTTATATACAGTGAAATCTCTCGTAGGCGGACACCGACCATCACAGCAGAATTGTCCGTTGACGGGAGGTGTCCGTTCACGGGATAGTTCGCTATAAAAATGTCAGGACTTTGTGCTATTAAATATGCTATTATGACTAATGAGTAGACAAATTTCAACACAATTTAAGTATATGTACATGTTTATTTTTTAATTCATTTTAGTTTAAAATTCATTTACACACATTTATATAAACACATAATATAGTACAGATCTCCCGAAATATTTTTTTAAATAATAAAATGTAAATTTATGTGGTAGTGGAGAAAAACTGGTGGATTTTAGTCTGATTAGTGTTTGCTTGCCTCCATTTTTTTTGCATTTCTTCAAACGGTTTTCCAAATTGAGAAGATTCTCATATGCCACAAAATCGTTTAATGCAAAAGCTTTCAAACGCTCAATCTGTGCTAGTGCTTCTTTGAACGATTTAATTTGATCGATTTGATTTTGATTTGATTCCTCTACAAATTCCTCTTCTGAATCACTTGATATTACTTCTGGAGTTTTTGCATCTTCAAAATTGATTTCAATGTCATCATTTTCAGTAAATGCAATTTTATCGATGTTTAAGAAATCTTGAAAACTACTCTCGTTATTTTCTAAAACTCTTTGCAGATTCGTAAGTGTTGCTAGTGGCACATCATCTTCCGGATCAAATTCGTTGACGATTTGGTTTTGATTAATAAATCCGGCTTTGCGAAAACAGTTTTTGATTGTAGAAGATTCCACTTTATTCCAAGCAGTTTTTATAAAACATATTGCATCCAACACACTGATATTCTTTGAAAGTTCTGACACTGATTTGGCAGAACTCATTTTCGAGACGACATAATTTAAAATCAAACTTCTATACTTCACTTTAAAACTTTGAATTACGCCTTGGTCCAAAGGTTGACAAACTGATGTTGTGTTTGCTGGCAGAAATATTACTTTAACATTGGTTAATGGCAAGTCCCTAGGATGAGATGCAGCATTGTCTAAAAATAGAATAATTTTTCTATTGCGGGACTTCATTTTATTATTCAAATGATGCAACCACTCGATCATTATCTCTCTTGTCATCCAGGCCTTTTTGTTGGATTTCCAGTCCACTGGTAATTCGGCAGTAGATATGTTTTTAAATGCCCGTGGACGAGCAGCCTTCCCAATAACTAACAAAGCCTCTTTCTGCCCAACCATATTCACACAAAACAGGATTGTTAGTCTTTCTTTCGACAATTTACCTCCGGTACATTTTTCTGATTTAAGAGCTAATGTTTTTGTGGGAAGTGCTCGAAAAAAAAGACCACTCTCATCTGCATTGTAAATGTCTTCTGGTTTGTATTTGTTAAGTAATGAAGGCAGTTTTGTCTTAAATTGCATAACATCTTCAGGAATAACGTCCGCTGCCTCTCCTGTTATGCACTTAAAAACAATATTATGTCGCTTACGCCATTTTTGTAGCCACCCATTTGATGCCGAAAACCCATTATAATCTATTTTCTCAGCTATTTCCTTGGCCTTTGCCCTCACAATCGGTCCAGATATAGGCAAATTTTTACTTCTGGCGATTGCAAACCAATCAAAACATAGTTTGTCAACTTCTGATCCTTTTGTAGAAAGGCAATTCTTTTTATGATTAACGTTCACTCCAGATTGCCATATGGCTTTAAGACTTTCCTTTTTTTTTCAAAATACCTGCAGCCTGGGTTTTCCCAATATTAAATCTTGAAAAAAGAAAAACATTCCTATTAGCATTTATTTTGCCAAACGTTTTGTTTTGTTACCTTATTGCAATTTCACGCACTGACAGTTTTTCTTTTTCTTGCACATTTATTATTTCAATTTTTTCCTTTAATGTAACAGAATTTCGTCCAGCCATCCTGCAATAAATATTCTTCACTAACTACCACTTCACGCAATCGACACACTGACCGAAATGAAAGCATTCAAAAAATATAAAAAAAAACTACGCAACAATCTGCCAATGATACTTGTTGATTAATGTTTTTTAATCAATTTGCAAATTAAACAAAATTATAAGTTTAAGTTTAAGAAACCAAAGCTACTGCACTGGTTGGTGGTTTTATTAATAATAATTTTTATGCATACTAAAAGCATTTAATCAAGGTTGCATTTTATAATCATTCACAATAATTCTGTTATTTTACATAAACATTATAGCAAATTAACAGATACACTGAGAGGTTAATCCATTGTTAATTCAAAGAATTCAAAAATTATATGCAATTATTTCATAGAAAAAATACAATATATATAATATTAAAAAATTTATATTTAATTCAAATAATCTTCATTATGCTCAAACATTCTGGCCGCGTTGAATGCCTATCATAGGCTTCAAATTTCCTTTGGTAGCAACGCCAACTTATGAATTGCTCGTCTAAACAAGCCTGTTTTCGTCTGCACGTCAACAACTCTTATATGTCCGTCAGCACCACTGATGACGGCTTTAATACGACCCAGCATCCATTTCTGAGGAGGCAAGTTGTCCTCGTGTATCAGTACTAAGTCGCCAACTTGTAAATTGTTTTGGGGTGTATACCATTTAACTTTTTGTTGTTGTCCAAGTATATAGTCGCGCTGAAATATTTGCCAGAATTGTGCCTTTAAATGGGAAATCAGTTGATACCGTTTCGAATAATTCACTGCAGAACTTTTTGCAGTTGGTTCAGAAATCGTTTTTAGTGATGACCCAATACGAATGAGCTGGTGTGATGGCCTCGCCGTCATTAGGATCCTCGGATAACGGCACAATTGGTCGTGAGTTTAATATGGCCTCTATCTCGACAAGCACAGTCGATAGCTCTTCGAATGTTAGATGTGCATTAGCCACCGTCCGTAGCATTAAATTTTTCGTGGATTTAATTGCAGCCTCCCAAAGGCCGCCAAAATGCGGAGCACGAGGGGGAATAAATATAAATTCAGTACCACGCTCAGCAATGAAACTAAGTAGCTCTGAATGATTATGCTCATCGAAAAATCGTCGTTTTAAATCTTGTAATTCTGAGTTAGCTCCAACAAAGTTAGTGGCATTATCGCAGTAAAGTTTTTCTGGTACACCACGTCTACCAATAAACCTTTTAAAACAGGAAAGAAAAGCATTAGTTGACAAGTCAGAAACTACTTCTATATGAACTGCCTTAGAAGAAAAGCACACAAATACCGCTATATACGTTTTATATGGAGATTTGCCTCTTATGCGTAATGTAGTGTAGACGGGACCGCAGAAATCTACACCAGCTATTAAAAAAGGACGCATTGACTTTAGTCGGTCTGCGGGCAAATTGCCCATTATTTGCATTGCTAGTTTGGGCTTATATTTAAAGCAATGTACACAACTTCGTACTACCTTTCTTGCTAATTCGCGAGCGTTAATTATCCATATTCGTTGTCTTAGCAAACCGATTAGAATTTTCGCACCGCAATGATAATTTGTTAGATGTAGATGTTTCATATACAGGTACGCAAATCTAGTATTTGCCGGTAACAACAAAGGAAATTTTGCATCGTATTGTATATCTGCATTGAGAAGTCGACCGCCAACTCGCAATAAACTTATTTTTCTGCCATTTTGTGTAAAATCTTGTATAAAGGGTGTTAGCTTTTGATATTTTGGATTTAACAATTTTGTATTTCTAATAAGTTTTATTTCAGCAAATAAATCACGTTCTTGTATTGTAGCTATGATTTTTAGAAATGACCATTCCAATTCTTCAGCTGTCAAATGCTTCGGTTTGTTGTTGTTGCTAGGCTGGATGAATCTATATACGTAAGCGATAGTTCGTAATATTTTTAAGTATGTAGAACAGCGATTTATTACTTCCAGAATACAGTGGTTTTGTGGTTGAGAAGCGATAGAAACAACTTTTAATGTTTTGAGTTCTGGTAATGTAGTCAAAGGGCTTGTTGCAAAATGTGGATTTTTTGGCCAATTTTCTTTGTCTTGTTTAATAAAGTCTGGACCTTCGAACCAAAATGACGATAATAGCTCGGCAATAGTGCAGCCTCTAGATACAATATCTGCTGGATTCATTTTGGTGGGAACGTATCGCCATTCTGCTTTGCTACTCCACTCTTGTATTTGTGAGACACAGTTTCCAACAAAAATGTTAAGAAAAGAGGCATGCATTAGTAACCAATGTAACACAATTTCAGAATCAGTCCAAAATGTAATTTCAGAAGTATAAGGTGATAAAAGTGCTTCAATTTGACTCCATAGTTTAGCAAGCAAATGGGCAGCACATAACTCCAGTCGTGGCAACGTTAGTGTTTTTGTAGGTGCAACCTTAGATTTTGCGGTTAATAGACGTGAATAGATTGTTTGATTATCACTAGCGACGACGTAAAGACAGCAACCATATGCACGAATAGATGCATCCGAAAAACCGTGTATCATGATTTTATTTTTGGTTGACGTGTGGACATAACGAGGAATAGAAACTATTGAAATTTTTTCGAAGTTCGATTTGAAACAACTCCATTGTGTGTATAACTTTTGGGGTATAGACTCATCCCAATCTATGTTATTTATCCACAGCTCTTGTAGCAGTATTTTAAGACTAGTCACTATTGGGCACACGAGTCCCAGTGGGTCAAACAAGCGTGAGATCGTTGATAAAATGCTACGTTTGGTTGGTTTAAGACTTACAAATTCTTTTGGCAATTGAAACTTTAAAACATCAGTATTTGGAAACCATTTAAGTCCCAAAGTTTTCGTGGTTTCGTCATGGTTAAAATTTAAACATATTTCATCTAGAGCAGTCTTGCTATAAAATTCGTGGTTTGAAAACCATTTTGCCAGTTTAAATCCAGCAGAAGCCAAGATATGTGTTACTTCAGTGCGAATAGTTTCTAGTTGCACTAAATCTTCACCACCTGATAATAAATCGTCGACATAAAATTCCTCTTTTATTACTCTTGCACCTTCTGGATACGTGTTTTTGTAATTTTCTGCAAGTTCACTCAAGCAACGTATTGCCAAAAAGGCTGCCGATGAAGTTCCATATGTAACCGTATTTAATTGAAAAATTTGTATAGGCATATTTGAGTTTTCCCTCCATAAAATTAGCTGATATTTTCTATTCTCTTCATGAATCAGAACCTGTCGGTACATTTTAGTAATGTCCGCAGTAATGGCATATTTTTTCAAACGGAATCTGAGCAGAGTGGTATATAAATCTGGTTGTATAGTTGGTCCAACTAGTAATATGTCATTCAACGACAATTGAGATGAGGTTTTTGCGGATGCATCGAAAACAACTCGTAATTTTGTAGTCACACTGTCGGGCCTTAAAACAACTTGATGTGGAATAACATAGTGTGAACCGAGCAGGATTTTATTATCAATTGGTGACATGTGTTTTAGTTGCAAATACTCTTTCATAAACTCCTTGTACATTTCTTGTATTTCCGGATAATTCGATAGCTTTCGTTCAAGAGACAAAAATCGGCGTTTAGCGACATCAAACGAAGAACCTAGCTGAGAAGGATCGGTTTTAAAGGGTAAGCGTACTTGAAAACGACCTTCTGGTATTAATTTGACATTTTGCTTAAAGTGATCTTCGCAGGCTTGGTGCTCCTTTGATAGTTCTGGTTTGGAGTTTGGTAAATCATCAATTTGCCAAAATTTTCTTAAATTGCTATCAATGCTTTGTAATACGTCTTCTTCTCGAACTAAATTAAAAGTTTTTTGCATATGTTGATTTGATGGCATAAATCGGCCTGAAACTACCCAACCAAGAAGAGTCTTTTGCAATAAAGGCATGTTATCACCTAATTTTATTTGACCTACGCAAAGAATATCAAAAAATACATCTGCACCCAGTAATATATCGACTTTTTGTCGCTTGTGAAACTGTGGATCAGCAAGAACTACGTTGCCTGGTAATTTCCAATTTTTAGTGGCTATATCGATAGTGGGTTGAAAAGTTGAAATTGATTTCATAATATGAAAATCGGCAACAAACTCGTGCGTATTGACTCTTGATTTTATAACAGTAGAAATTTGTTGATTGATATCTGCAGTTATGTCACCAATGCCAGTTATGTGGGCAGTTATAAATGAACGTTTTATTTTTAATCTATTAGCAAATTCATCGGTTATAACATTTATTTGAGAACCTGAGTCCAACATTGCGCGAGCGTTTTGTAAATTTCCGTATTTGTCTCGTAGTTGAACTACAGCGGTGGCAAGCAAAACCATATTATTTTTATAGCTACTTATGGTAGATGAGGATGTGTTCAAGACAGCGTTCTTTGAAGTTGATGGTGATTCAATAAGCGTATTTGTTGTTTGATTTTGTTGTCTATGTAGTAACGTGTGATGTAGACCTTTACAAATACGACAACGAGAGCTATTACAACGTGAGACTGAATGACCTTTTCTTAAGCAATTTAAACAAAGAGCGTTTGATTTTGCAAAACTGTATCTCTGACTGACATCAAGTGATTCAAATGTTTTACAATTATATATGTGATGGTCAGTTGAGAAACAATGAATGCATTTTGACGTACTGTTTTCTTGTATGCACGCATGAGACGTCTTATGCATTGGTCTTTTGTTATTCCAACCTGTTTTAGTGTTCGAGACAATGCTATCATTTTTGCTTGTATTATCTTCACCCACTTCTAACGTTTGACATCGTCTTATCAAAATTTTTGCGCATTTGTCCCACGTTGGTAACTTTGAATAATCAAGTTGATCGTTCCATTTAGCTCTAGTAGCCGAATCAACTTTCGAAAGAACAATGTGAATTAACAAGGCATTTGTAAAGTCTTTATCATTACCGATTGATAATAATGAATCGTAAGTTGCCGACACAGTATCAACAGCTTTACGAAGCAATGAGGCATTAGGTTTGTTAATTTTCGGAATATCAAAAATTTGTTCTATGCTATCAAAGAAAATTAAACATTTTTTGTCATAACGCTCTTCTAACCTTTTCAATGCCTTTTCGTAATTATCCTCAGTGATCTGAAATGCTTTTACAGCGCGAAGCTCATCTCCAGAAAGGCAAGATAGCAAGTGATTGAATTTTTCAATGCGAGTCAGTGTTAAGTCATCATGAACTAAATTTTTGAAAGATGTAAAGCAGTTTTTATAGTCTGAGTATTTGCCGTCAAACGTCGGAAGCTTCAAGTTTGGTAAACGATTTAATGGCCGTATTGAAAATGTATTGTCCTGAAATGAGTTTTCTCTTGTTACATTAGGGCCTAGTAACGACATTATTTTTGTTTTTGCACTGATACATAGCTCTTCGATTTCTGGACGGCGGTCGTCTTGTGGGCATAGTTTTTCTATTTCTGTTTGATACGTCATTATTTGCTTAATATATGAATTTAAGATGTCAAGCCTACATTGGAGTTCAACCACTGTTCGATCAGTACCACAAATACTATTTTTTATACGTGTGATATTACCTTTAGTAATACTTCTTTGCTGACGCAATGCAGCTACATTGTCCGGAGCAGCAGCTTCATTTGATTCCAAGCTTGCTGGCATTTTCAATTTTGTACTAAATTATTGAGAAATGATCGACAGCGTTTTTTATTTTTATTAAGATGTTGATAAAAAGTTTCTGTCTCTAATTGAAATGTTGATATGTGTATGTCTACTGAGTTTATTGTAATGTTGTAAAGTAGGTTTTGTATATATAGAAACAAAAATTACTGCGAAACATATGCCAAAGTTTTTGTCCAACAAAATGTTCGATCTATTTTGTTTGTTGATCTACAAACCCATACGACCAAGTATTGAACGAGCGACGACAACAAGTTTGATCAGAAGGTTTTAGTCGTGTAGGTTTATAGGAGAATGTCAATAATAGAACAAACGAACTTGATGATGATGAAATGAGGTTAGGCAAACAGCAAACAACAACAAAGCCTTCCTCAGCAAAAACAACAACAAGATTAAATAGCGGTTCAGTATTATATGTATGTATATATTATGTACAACAAGCCTTCCTCAGCAAAAACAACAACAAGATTAAAATAGCGGTTTGGTATTATATGTATGTATTATGTACATACATATATATGTTTTTACGTGTACTTTGGCAGTTTTCTTTTTTTTTTTTTAAATGCGATCTATAAATTTATATTGAGTGTTTAATTGCGAGTGCAATCGAATCTCTCCTTTCCTTTATTCCAAAATGATGCCCTTTTCTTCTCTCCTGAATTATTTGTACGGTGACAACATAACATCGGCAAAAGTAGAGTTGGCCAAAATTATGAGCTATCAACTGCACTTGCAATATGTTATGTATACAGTACCTTGATGAAATGTTCCCTTTACGTGCTTAGTGAGATGGTAAAGTCCTTGATGGTATTTTCCAAAGGAGTCTCCAGAGTAGTAGTAATAATCTGTTTTGTAGTTCAGCGACTGCTACAACGAAGGCCACCAACCGTGCGAAACGCGACAAAGTTAAATCATTTTTTCAAATACTTAGAACTTTGATACAACGATGTATTAAATTTAATTTAAAGCGGTCCCTGCTCGGGCGCCAAAAATGTTGATTAATGTTTTTTAATCAATTTGCAAATTAAACAAAATTATAAGTTTAAGTTTAAGAAACCAAAGCTACTGCACTGGTTGGTGGTTTTATTAATAATAATTTTTATGTATACTAAAAGCATTTAATCAAGGTTGCATTTTATAATCATTCACAATAATTCTGTTATTTTACATAAACATTATAGCAAATTAACAGATACACTGAGAGGTTAATCAAAGAATTCAAAAATTGTATGCAATTATTTCATAGAAAAAATACAATATATATAATATTAAAAAATTTATATTTAATTCAAATAATCTTCATTATGCTCAAACAATACTAAAAAGGGGAATCACACAATTTTATATATGTATGTACATAAGTGTGTTGCTGTATATTTTTTTATCGGTTAACATTTTTGAATTTTGTCCGCCTACTGGAGGTATTTTATGGAAAAAAAGTGTCCGCGTCCGTCTAGAAGAGAGTAATCTGTTCTAAAAATTCTTTTAAAACAAAGGGACTAGGAAAATTGTCCGTTTAGAAGAGGTGTCCGCCTACGGGAGGTGTCCGTTAGTAGAGATTTCACTGTATATGTATATAAGTTTGGTATTAAATTCTAAAATTTATACTTACCAAATTAATACTTACCTCAACATTAATTGTTAATAGAATTATACTTCCCAAATTTTTATTTACCAAATTTATACTTACCTGAATTATATTTTGCTAAATGTGAATTGTACCTAATAAAAGCATATTGGATCAATTATAATTACCCTGAAAAGAGAAAAGGTTTTACTTTGTCTCTGGAAAAAAGGTAAGAATTTCTCTCCTAAAATTCTCCTATTTTCAGAAATCGAAATAACTCTATTTCTTTCCCTTTTCAAATCACCCAACGATTGTAATTACTTACGAGTAATTGTAATCCACATCTCCTAAAAATCGTTCTTTTTAAAGGAGATTTTTTTTTTTTTTTTTTTTTTTTTATTTATTTTAAAAATCGAATCTTCACCTTTGTGAAATAACGATTTGTGTATCAAATCTTAAAGCTAAAAACCGTTAATCAGTCCCGCCAATGCTGGACGTGAAATTGTTATATTGCTGATTTTGATTGGGTTTCCGGTTTTGCGGATGACTTTATATCAGGTCTGAAGTAACTCTTCTTTTTAATCGGATATGACTTCCACTACCTAAGATTGCACGACCCAGGAGATTTGGGTGAATTTCAAGCTTACTCAAGTAATTCACAGCATACTTTGCGATTTCGTCCTTAATCAAGGGTACATTTAGATCTTTATGGATGTTTGAATTTTTTAGGTACCAAGGGGCATTTGTTATAGTTCTCAAAATTTTGTTTTGCTGCCGTTGAATGCGTTCAACATTTGTCTTTGAGGCAGTACCCCATAGCTGAGCACCATAGCTCCAGATTGGCTTCAAGATAGAGTTGTAGATAAGGAGCTTGCAATCCAAGTTTAGCACTGAATTTCTTCCAATAAGCCAATTTAACTGGATCATTTTTAGTTTAAGTTGCGTCATTTTGGCTTCAATATGGGGCTTCCAGGTAAGACGGCGGTCAAGATGAATACCTAAGTACTTTACGTCTGCTCGTTGGGGAATTTTTTTATTATTAATGAACACTTCTGGACAAGATTTTTTGCGTAGTGTGAACGTAACGTGGGTACACTTGTTTTCGTTAACCTTCATTCTCCACAACTTCAGCCATGACTCCAACTCTACTACATGGTTTTGCAGATGCCGAGTTGCTTGTTGAGGGTTTTCATTAATGCTTAAAAAAGCTGTATCATCTGCAAAAGTGGAGATATGAATATTTCTACTTGTTGGCATATCGGAAGTATAAATTAGGTATAATATTGGCCCCAAAACACTGCCCTGTGGCACTCCGGCGTTAATGTCATGGGTCTCACTCACAAATTCACGTTCTTTAACACGAAATTTTCGTCCGGTTAAATAGCTCAGTAGTAAACGGCTGACGTTTGGTGGCAATTTTTGTTTCAGTTTATGAGCCAGCCCCTCATGCCATACTTTATCAAATGCCTGAGAGACATCGATAAAGAGTGCTGAGCAGTACTTTTTCTCTTCAAAAGCCTTTCTTATAACGTTAACTAAACGATGAGTTTGTTCGATTGTGCTATGCTGTCGTCTAAAACCAAACTGATGGTCTGGAATGCATTCCCCTTCATTTAGCATAGGGATCAACTTTTTAGTGAATGCTTTTTCAAAAAGTTTAGATACATGCGATAACAGACTTATGGGCCTGTACGACTCAACATTTGTGTGATCCTTACCAGGTTTAGGGATCATAATAATCAGTGATAACTTCCATGCTCGAGGATAATATTCTAAGCGGAAAATAGCGTTACATATAAAAAGAATTAATTTTCGAACTGATCGTGGTAGCTCTTTAATCATTTTGTTGCTAATTTTATCGATTCCGGGCGCCTTTTTAGGATTTAAGTCGTCAATGGCCTCTTCTATATCTCGTAAGCAGAATCTTAAATTTGCAGCGGAGCTGAATAGTGGAACAAAGGGCGGCAGTTCATGTGTAACTTCGGCTATGTTAGGGGAGAATACATGGCTAAGATGATTTGCAAACAGCTTGGCTTTTTCCTTCTCGTCTCTTGCCCATTCGCCATTTGGTTTTTTTAACGGTGGCCTATTTATTATCGGTCTTTTTATATTCCTTGCTGCTCTCCAAAGAGAATAATAAGAGTCTGCGGTTGAATCAAGATTTTCAAGATATCTCTTCAGAGAAGCAGTCCTACGTGACTCCAAAAGACTTTGAAGCCTAATTGTGCAGTTTCTTAACTCAGTCTTGATGCTAGGAGATCTATGCCGTTGCCATGCTCGTCGTAGTCTTCTTTTTTCAACTAGAAGCTCTTCAACGTCTGCGAAATATATTCTTTTCTCTTTAATTTCTCGGCGAGGCAGATTTGCATGCTGAGCAGCCTTCTTAATGTTTTCCTCTAGCTTATCTATTGATTGGTCAATATCATGCAGGCTTCTAAGTGGTACGTTCTCTGTACAATGTGTGCTCAAATATTTTTTGTATTTCAACCAGTTTATTCTGCCCGTCTGAATCTCGCATGGATGAGAAACCCGGCTAGGCAACAAAACTTCAACAATACTTGGAGAGTGGTCTGAAGACAATTCATATAACGATTTAACCTTTAGGTTTACTGCAGGTATACCTTTGACTACGCCAAAATCTATTAAGTCTGGGATCTTGCTTCTATCAGCAGGCCAATATGTGGGCTCTCCGGTTGAAATCACACTCAATCCCAATCTGGATATAGCATTGAAAAGAGTACGGCCTTTTGGGTTTGTCAGACGGGATCCCCAGAAAGTGTGCTTGGCATTATAATCACCGGCTGCTATAAAGCGGGATCCTAGTGATTTAAAAAATCGGGAGTATTGCTCTTCAGTAAGTGCATATCTCGGAGGAAAATACACCGATGCGACCGTAAATTTATATTGAAAGTCCTCAATGCACACCGCAGTAGCTTGAAGAAAATCATCGCTAACCTCGTCCAGTAAATAGTGTTTTAGCCGGGACTTAATCAGTATGCCTGAACCTCCGCATGATCTACCTCTAGGGTCTTTCGTATTATACAAAGAGTAACCATTTATTTTAAAAAGGCTTCTTTCTGTTAGATGCGTCTCAGAAATCAGCATTATATCTATTTGTTGGTTTTTTAAAAAGTAATCTACTTCATTTTTATGTTGGCGGATGCCGTTTGCATTCCAGTAACAAATTTTTAATCCAATCATTTATTTGAAATAGCCTGTAAGATAGTGGATTGCATTTTCAACATTTCCTGCATCATGGTTGTCATAGTTGTAGTAAATGCGTTTATAGTTTGCACAAGAGACTGTAATGTGGCCTCAAGGTTGTTAAAATTTGGAGCAGAGTATTGAGTTTGGGGCTCCTGATTCATGACTGATAGGTTCGACTTAACCATATTTGCGTATGAGATTCTGTTAGAATTAATAGGACTTATGTGACTTGTGGGCTGAGCAATCTGAGGGAAATTAATATTAGAAATAGCAGGTGGCACTTGGCGTTGGTTATGTAAATCTGATGACCTATTTACCATAGAACGCTTAAAGTGCGTGAACACAGGACAACCTCTGAAATTAGCCGTATGATTGGCACCGCAGTTACTGCATTTTCTTGCGTTGAAGTCAGTCTTTGACTTGTTGCACTGAGCTACTCCGTGGAGCTCGCCACATGCTACGCATACTGTAGGCAACTTACAGTAGGCTTTGGTGTGACCGAATTCCTGACAGTTTATGCATTGTACGGGGCCTACACGCTTATGCGGTTCCTCTACTATAATTCTACGGTGTAATAGGTATTTTAAGCCATAAATGGGATGAGTCTCTTTTTTTTTCAAGGCTATATCCCCGGGTTCCAATTCCACTTTAAACATAGGCTGAGGAAGTTTGTCTCGGTTTTTGATGTTTATTATGTTTTTAATTTTGAAACCTTTTTCCTTTAAAGCATCCTTGATTTCCACAGGATTTACGCTTTGTTCTATGCCTTTAATAACTACTTGAAGGCCTTTGGCGCTTTTAAGCTGATAGGTATAAAATTGGCGTTTACTTCTTTCCAAATCATTAACTAATTTACGATAGGCATCCTCAGAGTTTACTTGAATTTTTGTCTCGTTTATACTACCATGTTTAACTGAGGTTACACTAAAATTATTTTCACCTATTACTGCTATAATTGTTTTCACTAAAGTTGTGGTGGTGGGCTCTCTCAGATATATTGGAGGTGGTTTGAATGACTTTTCGGATGGGGTGGGGTCATCAGTTTGAAGCGCCGCAAATCTGTTCTGGTTCTTAGGCGTCGCATTGTTGTCATCCTTTGTAAGTTTTGCCATTGATGAGATTTGTGCAGATTTTGGGCTCCTCCTGCGCTTAACAACGGTCACATACCTGTCCATGCCGATCTGCGTTTTCGGTCTATTATCAAGTCCAGTATCAGGAGGTAATTTACCTTCCGAAGACAACAAGATATTTGGGGAGCAGGAGCGGGGACGGGTATTATCCCTAATTGACAAAAGTCCAGAAACGGGAGGTAATTTACAATCCGAAGACACCAAGATATTTGGGGAGCAGGAGCGGGGACGGGTATTATCCCTCATTGACAAAATATTTTCCAGAGATTTTTTTACGGATTCCTCTTCAGACATCCATAAATTCTTATTAGTGGAGCTAAGCGCCCTTTCAGAGCCGCCACTCATTCACTTTTTTTTTTTTTTTTTTTTTACCTATCAAAAATATCACCTATTACAAATAACACCACTATCACCTATCAAAATTATCACTTTTAATAAATATCACTCAGTCGCAAGAGAAAAGACGTCCGATCACTTCAAGATTTAAAAACCGAATGGGAAAGGAGATTTAAAAACAATTAACAACCCTAATTGTTTCAGCAAGAAACAAAACCAAAACAAAAACAAAAACCATATTTACAGTTTAATAAGTGATCTTTTTTATTTTTGATATTTAAGAGTATAGTGAACTCGCGATAACGTGAACTAATTTTTACCAAGGCAGTTCACATTTTCGAGTTTGTTCACGTTATCGAGTACCCAAATTTAACACCAAAAATTAAATATGAAAAATGATATTTTAATAAGTAAAAAATCATCGGTGTCATCTTTGTCCGAAACTAAATTTAAAATACCTTTCCAGCAATTGTTTAAAATTTGTTGCGAAATTCTACTCCATGCTGAGTCCAAAAGATTAATTGCATCTTTTATAGTTAACATCTTAATAGAATTTAGCAATTCTGTTTGCCAAGAGACTCTATAACACAGTTTTGTTATTTTAAAAATGTTCTGGTCCATGGACTGAATTAACGATGTGACGTAGGGTGGCAAAAACATTGCACAAATGAATTCGTCATCAGAAATCAATTGGGATTCAGCCGGATGTGAAGGGGCATTGTCTATTAACAGAAGGGTGTTTACCGGTAGCCCCTTTTTAGTCAAGAACTCAGAAACCTAAGGCCAAAAATTATAACAAAGTTTTCAGTTTTAAATTTGTCAGTTGAAGTCTACCTCTTTAACAAAACCAATGACACTCATAAAAAATTTTACATGTCATCCATGCTGACTTGTAGAATTTGTAATTCACTGCACAAGTAAAGTTTTTGTAACTTCGTGGATTTTTAGATTTCCCAATTATCAGTAAATTAAGTTAAGTTTGTGAGTCCCCGACGCATTTGAATAGCCCATGAAAGTTAATCGTTGTTTCTCCATCTTTGCGCCTGTAGCACTTTTCTCCAGTGATGATAAATATGTTTTATATGGCAACTGCTTCCAATATAAACCGGATTCATCAGCATTATAAGGCTGATCTTCACAAAGAGAGATTTCTTCCATTTTTGCTTTTAACTTTTCCTTAAGTGGGTCAACATGTTGCGGCTGCGCAGAAAGCTTTTCTCCGGAAATTTTAAGAAGGCGATCAACAAACCTGTATTTAAATTTTTGAAGCCATCCGTCACTGGTGTTAAAACCACGATCATTTTCTTTAATTTGATCGTAAATTTCTAAAGATTTCACAATTTAAAAACAGATTAAAAAAAAAACAAAATATAAAAGAAGTGTTCACGTTTTAGAGCCTTCAAATTTTGTTCACGTTTTAGAATACTCTGTGGAAAAATAAATTTGTTCACGTTTTAGAATACTCTGTGGAAAAATAAATTTGTTCACGTTTTAGAATACTCTGTGGAAAAATAAATTTGTTCACGTTTCTGAGACGTTCACACTTTCGAGGGTTCACGTTTTCGCGAGTTCACTGTAGTTATAAAACACTAGAACAAAAAAAATCATTTAACTAATGATCTGATGTGGGAGAAAATTTCAGGCTATCCTCCGGATCGGTTAATACCATTCAATCCACCCTTATTTACAACGGATGCAACAAAAAATTAACAGTTACTACTATTGTCCTTAAATATCTTGTTATGTGTAGAACCAAAAACATTAACGATGATCAGAGGTCGGCACAAAGAGAACATGATTAAAATGTGACTGTAGTTGTGAGAAGCATTTGTTAACCCAGAGGAAAATTGTTAGTAATATTTTCAATTGTAACCTAATATTTTCAAGTGTAACCTAATAATATGTATATGTAGTGGAAAATATATAAAAAATGTACAGCGCCAAATCCCTAAAAACTGCGTATTTAACTTGACAAATATTCTTCCAAAAACGGAGATCATTTCTCATTGTTATTTGTGAATCTCATTGAATATTGGTGAAACCTACCCTAATATTTCTTTGGGTGTATAATTGAAATCTGAATAAATAGTGAAGTGGAAATGTGCAAAAAAAATACGTGATGGTTCTGTTCTAATTAAAACGAAAAACACTATACAAGCATCTCAACTCATTACCCTAACCTCACTTTGCCCAACTAGACGAGTAGGAGTTCGTGAACATTATAATCTTAATTTCCCAAACGGCGATATATACTCAAATGACCTAAGAGGTATGGACGAAAATGAAATTTTAATTGAGTTAAGCCATTAACGCCGAATGGGTAGAAAAATACCCAAAAAAAGAAGTTTTTTTAAAAAAATTCTTTCTTGACCCAACTAAACGAGAGCCCAAACGTTTTTTAAGAACGAATAAAGAAGACATTGGATGACAGAAAAAAGGTCAAAGATCACGAATTTTTCAAAATGAAAATTTTGTAGAAAGAACTTCTGTGGGATATGTATGGATGATATTCTCCGAAAAACCTTTAGATGCCAAGTAATATTATATATCATCTACCCGATAAAAATACTTTCACTTGAATTGGTCTACTTACCTAAGCTACAGGTGCGATTAAATGATATGGGTATAAAAATACCCACTTAGGAATTGGTATGAAATATTTTTCATAAAACTTTTAAAAATTAATTTCAAATCATTTACTTTTCTCTATTTTTTTATATTTTTAGTAGTTCCGGCATGAAATTGTGCAAACGAATCACTTGGATGCACATTCAAACTGTATTGTGCACAACCGTACTCTGTTTTCCCACCACATTGCGCACAGCGACAGCGTTTTTCAATTTTATCAATCATGTGGTCAAATTTGTCAGTGTGTTTTGCTATTTGCTGCGCATTTGTGGCAACTTTTCCATCACTTCGTCGATTTTCACGAATTTTTACCAACTCTTCAACAACGCTAACCCAAAAATCGAGTTGGCTCATAGGTGGCAAACCTTTATATCCCCTGCACAAGCAGTGTAGTTTGCATGCATTTACCAAAGCTTCGTCAATAGTGTTAGTGAGTAATGACCAATACCACTTTCTTCCGCGGACTAGAATACGATAATTGTAGACGCCATTATCGAATAAGTCAACCCCACCCATTCGCTGATTATATGCATGTATTATGTATGGTTGTTCAACGACAGCCATCATGCGATGTTTACGGTCATATCTTTTGGTTTTGCGTATCGGTTCTGCACCCAAAAAATTAGACAGCACAGTTACCATCTTCAGAAAGATTTAAAATATACACATACATAGGTATAACATGATAATAAATATGTGTACAGGTAATTACCGAATTATCGTTCCAGCGAACTGCGATAAGATTGTAATTTTTGTCAAAGCAAAAATCTGATGAACCCCGAGGTTCCTTTTTCTTCAATTTAATGTCATCCAGCAATGCGTGATTGCTCCAATTATCTCGAACAGTACCTGTTGCAAAATAACCTTTTCGAGATAATGTACATAATAAATTATGGCTTGTCGAATGTAACATTATATTGACTTGAATCTGAAATATTCTCTAATAGTCGTAGTACCACGTTTTCTCCAAGTCCGTAGTCAGCATTATTTTTAGCAGAAGCGCCAGCATATGGGATAAAGGAATAACAATATCCTGTCATAGAAGCCAACACGCAGTATTTGTAGCCAAATGGCGACCATAATATGCGATCATCTGTTCGTCCACAGAAAGACTATGAGAAAATATGCCAAATTCCATGAATTTTTTAATCAGTGAAGTGTTCAATGGAGTAATTTTTGCAAATTTATCATTTTTGTCAGGATTATTATTGTCACAAACGTGTTATTTTCAATAAAACTCTCAAAAATAGCTTAACTATGTTGTTTAATCGCCATATAATAAAGAGAAAAACATTTTATTTTAGAACACACTTATGCCGAAGTGGGTAAAAAATACCCATGCCCTACAAAGGCCCCCACGACACTTAAAAAAAATAAAAATATTCATATCAATACAAATACTCCAAATACTATTTGTGCCAAATTTCGCGATATCGGACCACGGATTCTGGAGTCAGGCGTTAATGGGTTAAAAAGTCCAAATGTTTATGAGGTTAGAAAAATATTAAAGAAATTTGGAAAAGATCTGTTGAGACTGGCCTCGTAATTATTACCCTTAACTTACCAAAATGCATAAGCATCGACTATGAAAAAGTTAAATTACGCCCCCTACATTCCATTATTAACAACAACAATGAAAGCAGCAAACACAATGCACTAAAAAAATTTGCCCAGTATTTTTAAGAGAAAAAGACGAGACGATTGCAGCGTCTATGACCTGAAGTTATGTACTAAGTTCTTATAAATTCTTTTATTCCCAATTTGTTGTTAAAACAGAAATTTAAACTTAAAAAACCCTGTGTGATAAACAATTCAAATATCTTTTTAGCTCTCTATATGTGGCTGTGTAGAATGTGTGCAAGAAAAGAGAAACACAAAAATTTTATACGGCCTTTCTATGATAGTTTTCGTTTATTATTTAATTTTTATTTGTCAAGATTGTTTAGTGAGTTGTGTAACACCGTTGTCCATTAAGAAATAAGCAGTTTTTTGAATTTTAGCTTCTAATAACACAAATTTATTTTTTTATTTTTTATTCTACAATTTTTGACTTCAATTTATTTAAAAATAAGAATATTGTCATTCTTTAACGTTACTTAACAGCAGCCGTAGCATGGACTGTTAATAAAATCTTCATTTAATCTTCGCTTTTATTGTCATGACCATTTAAGTTCTTGTTATGTAGTATGATTGTGGAGACATTTGTGTTTCCGTTGTATTGCTACTGCCACTATTTGAGTGGAAAATTAATTAAAGAATAAAACAAAGTGTTGTTATTTCTGCCACTTTTAGTGATAACGTCACTATTTCTATTAGTACTGTTAGGTTCAATTGCCAGATGTAAAGTGTGTTTACCGACTTCACACAATGGTTTTGTATTTGATACACACATACGGTTTGTATAGGCATTTGTAAATGTGTGTTCAATTACCTGTCATGTTCGTTAAATCCTGTTATACACCACATTGTTGTCGCTATCATTGAGCTTAATTTGAATTAACCGCTATTAGACTACTGGCAATAGTGCACTAATTCGCACACCATAATAAACCAATACTTCATTGCCGTCAGTGCATGGGAGGTAGGAAATTTGTGTAATATTATGAACATTATAATTCTATCGGATCTTCCACCAGAGACTTTCGAGCTTTAACAGTTGATAACTGCCAAGTTATTTAAGGTCATTTATCTGTCTATTCCGCCAATCACTATGGGTGGATATAGTTATCAACAACACATGGAAACTTCGCTCATCTTACGTTCGCTTTAGTCATTGTAAGGAGAAAACTATTCGCAACGTATTGGATAAATTCGCCTATACTGGTTCAATAAAGGATCGACCAACGCAAGTACGTCAACGAGACAAAACATCCACCAATCAGGAGAACCTACAGCGTACAGTTCCGTGTCGTTCGCAGCATTTTGCAGACCACGACTTTACAAATTTTGTGACTTGCCTTGCACCCGAACAAAAATCAACGACTATTGAAACTATTGAAAACGATCTATGCTAGCTAAACGGACTCTGGCAACTGACCCTAATTTACATCGGAAAATCATTTTCAGCATGAAATGCTATTTCTGTATTCTGAGGGCGTGAACAAACAAAATTGTCGAATTTGTCGATCCATGCCATCACTGTCAACGGCGAAGACCATATGTCACTGATTACTAACTTCTTTTAGTCCAACGTGTTACACAGAGCATGCCTCCTTGGATATTTGGCAAGAGCGGTTAGAAGACATAGCCGTGGTGATGTGAACTGGCCACTTAGGTCTTGCTATGTGACATCCTTTTTCGAGTAAGAGAATAAGACATAAACCACAGCTGTCTCCAAAGCCATCGATCAATTTCAGCCTGATTTGTAAGTCTTAGTATTGTAAAATTGGACATTTCTGTTGCGCTACACCCAGAGAAGCCGAGGCAGACATTTAAACGGCATTATATTTCACTCATAAATGCATCAATAGGTTTTTCAAACATATATACAAATTTATGACATCTCACACACTAACTTACTTATTTATATAATTGGTCTTCTGCAATCCTTTTGCCAGCATTAGCTTCTCACACCGCCCATGTTGTGGGTGTTAATTTTATCTGGGAGTGCCGGAACCTACAACTTAGAGTCGAATCTGAACGACATTTTTTTGCAAATCTTTTTATTACAACTTTATTTACTCTCAGAGTTTTTGCGAGTAGATTGCTTAGAGGAAGAAATATTTTTTCGTATTTTTTCATATTAATTTTCGTTTGAAATTGCTAAGCCAGGTGTTGAACCACGGGTTTAGCGTTTAGTAATTCAACAAACTAGGCTCCGGCGTCTTGGCACTTACTTACGTATGTACTTATGTAGTGAAATCATATTCTTGGGTAAATGTTTAATTAATAAATCAAAGCTCTGGCTAAGGATGGAATAAAATGCAAAAAAGAACCCAATGCTACAAAACTTATGCTAATATAAATGCATTTTGAAATTATAAATTTTACGTTAAATTATTGTTCGAATGGTGCAGTGAATCAAATTCACTATTTACATGAGTATACAAATTCTCTTGGCTACTCTAAATTCAACAGAGTAACCATTACAATGTGCAGCCCTTGCGCTGACCAACTTCTTCCTCTTCCCTGATTTTGGTGGAACTTGGTCAGTACAGGGACTGCGTTCACCCGTTCGCCCATCACAACGGGCCGCTATACGTGCTCAAGTGAGCTTTGTGATATCAGAGCTACCACTCCGACCTAAACCTAAACCATTACAATATCCGATAATGCCGAATTATTGGACAGGAAACTGAAATGTAATTTGAAAAAATAATCTAGAGTCTACAGAGGCTACAGAACCAATTTTCTGTAAAAAGAATTAATTTTGATTACTTACTAAGGACTTCGTATTCAAATCAATTCTATTCTACGAAGTCTCGTTTTGGTTGTTGGTTTTAAAGACGAAAAGTAACCGAAGCAGGTGATTGGTTACTTTTCATCGAAAATTGATAAGCTGAAAAAAATAAAGAGGCAATGAAGAAGCCGAAGCACTTTAAGAAGGGATGGACACAAATACTATAAATCTCCGAAGCATTTATTTAGCCTTTTAAAATTTAGCGGAAAATATATTAGATATACGTGTGTAATACAATAGTTAACGCAAATGATGAAATTGTTCTTATTACAAATCACCTTACACTGGTTTGATAAGTTAAAATAATAAACATAAAAAGTTAACATTTTCAAAAAATCACTGGAATTTGCATATTATTATGTAACAATTAATTCCAAATTAATGGTACATATACGTTAAATTTAATTGAAATTAAAATATATTAATTATACGCACCATATTACCAGTACTGGAATAATTACTCAGAAAAGTTTTTGTTTTATAAATTCTTTATTCATTTGCAATCTGTTCACTTTAAGACCATAAGCAAATTTTATAACTTAAATATTAAACAACAGGAGTAATGCAGTTCCAGTGAAACGCATAAACTATTTACAATTAAACATAGTTAACAATAACAAAATAAAATAAATTTTGCAATTAAGAATGGCCAAACTTGAAAAAATAAGAAACAAATTATATTTTCCAAGTTTACCCCATCTAAACTCATAACATATTAGTTTGAACAAAATGTTTATGTATACCGTTTCAAAGGCTAATCTCTCTCCTTTCTAAAAAACTTTGGATTCTTAAAATAGGCTAAAACATATTTGGGTAATCAATAATTTTGTGTGAAAAGATCAAATACAACCGTTTTTCTCAAATAAAACAGGTTTGGACGGTTCGAGAAAAATAAATGAATGGTGCGATGATTTATTAAATAGCATCTTTATGTGACCAAATTGTTGGCATCTATAAAACTAAACAATGTCATTATTCTTTGAGGGTGTTTATATTTTGACCAATGGATTGAAAAAAATTTTTACATTATACAGTGGAGAGCAAAAGTCTTAGTACTCCAATATATTTTGACAAAAAAGTCCCTACAGGCTTAATACTCTTGCACAAAGTCCCGATATGACTTCAAGAGAGTATTTAGGAGATCATTTGAAAGAACGTTTACGTAATCGCTAAACCTCAAACAAAAGTCAACCGAAAAAACAACCGAAAAAACAAAACACTATACAAAACTCGTACATTCAATTCCAAATGGGTTAAATGGAGTGCTTGACCTTAAGGAATATTCTGCTAAATACAAGGGATAACATTTTCATTAAAAAATTGTTTGTTTTACAATGAAACAGAAATAAATTAATAAAATAAATATAAAAACCTTATTTTTTTACAAACTGTTGGTTAAAATTCATGAAATTGTCAAAACCCTGAAGGAAACATGTCGACAAGTGTCTCCAAGTCACCAGTTTTGTCGACTATATTGGTGACTTTGTGATCGAAGCGTCAACAATTATTTAATTTGCCTTTGATGAGAAAAAAATAGTCAATTGTAAAATTGTCAAGAAATTATAAACGTTTAATAAAAAAACAATCAATGTTATATAAAAATAGAAGTAGTGAAAATGAGACAATTATAAGTCCAAGTGTGAATTGTGAAAATTTTGTGGAGCCTGAATGTTCTGTGTCGTCTCAAATAGATTTTCCAAAATATAGTTTTGCGCGAGAAGATAAAAAATTGGTATATTGGACACAATTGTTAAACAAAATGAAATTGCTTCAAATCTTATGGAATTTTTCTCTATCGACTCAGAAGAAAAACTGAGGGAATTTGATGCTATTTTGAAAACTCATTCAGACCTATACGTAAGTATTTACTTTTATTGTGGAACTACTCGTACTTCAACGAATAAAATTGAATTTTTTGTTTATATTCAATAGATTCGACAAATGAAATCACTCCTTGCGGGTAATGCAGAACGAAACCTTCATGAAATATTTGGCCAAAATATTATCATGAATTTTAATGTTGATGGATCTTTTGGCAAAAAGAGGTTGCGCGAATACTCAAATGTTTTTAAAGCCCTAATAGGTAATAAGTGCTTGTTTGTGTTCTCATAAATACATATTTGTAATATTGTTACGGATTGGTAACATTGAAGGCTTCTCTTAATATCTATATTTAGTGTCGTTTCACAACACTGGTTCTTTTAAAAGGTTGGCAACTTTCCGTTTTATTGCAACCCTTTTGTCCGATTTGATGCAACACTGGTTTTTATTCCCTGATTATCGTGATCCCTTTTGTCATCTTGATTCTTACAAATGGCGCGTATGAATTAGCCAATCAAGTGTTGACATTTGGCATTTTTATCGTATGATGGTGATCCCGTTATACGATTGACCAATTGTATCATGACGCGTGCCAAGTGACGCGAATAGGGGATAGAAGAAAGGGAAAATTGATAGGTATAGATTTTTTTCTTCGATCGAAAAGTAGTCAGTTGGGTTTTTAGAGTCAGCGGGAGTGGTATCGAGCACTTGGCGTAACGAGACCGGGAATAAAAATAAAAATTAAACTGAGAAAAAAAATATAAAACTAACCTTGTGCAAAAATAAAAATTAAACTGAGAAAAAAAAAATATGAAACTAACTTTGTGCAAAAATAAAAATTAAACTGAGGAAAAGAAAATATAAAACTAACTTAGTGAAAATGTAAAATTTAAACGGGAAATAAAATAAACTTTTCTTTGCGCATTTATGTATCCAAATATATACGTATTGGTATATGCATTTTTAAAATGGTAAAACGATAATTATTCTAAAATTAGAAAATAAAATACATATAAAAAGAGAAAAAAAAAACACAAGAGTTTGTAAAGAAAAAAAAAAACCCGAAATGTAAAATAAAAATTTTTATACAAATAAAATGTAAATGTGCGTAGTAACCATACAATTTTCAACCCGACTGTTCATAGAAAATTGGTGGTGTCAAGTGTTTAACCCATTATTGCCCGTTCAATTATTTTGCTTACCAGTATTTTAACAAGACATCCAAATATAAGTGAAAATATTTTAGAGAAAAATTTTATAAAGAACAACAAGAATATTTACTAACCGATTTGTACACAAAAAGATTATACCCAATGGCAGTGAAAAAAAAAATAAATAAAAAAAGAAAAAAAAAACCCAATGCAAAAACAACAACTATAATAACAGCGCATATGAGCAATTGAAACATTAATTATACCAACAGCTATAACAACAACCTGTGTCAAGATATATGAGTTTGTAGAAAGCATACAATTACTGCTGAAATGAGACAATAACACAAAAAAAAAAAAAACCCAAATATACATATTTACAAGTCCTATATAAAGAAAAAAAAAATTAAAAGGAAAAAAAATAAATCAAAAAATCAATAGTAAGACGCAATCTACACCATCGTTATCATCAACTACTTCATCATCACCGTCAACTTCACCTCAGCTATAAAATCATCTTCATCACCTACAAGATCCCAAGTTCTGCAACATTTGGGGAGCTGCTAGAGTTAAAATTTCAAAATATTTACCGTAAATATTAATATCATACTTATATTTTAAACTGACTTAATTTAAACTTACCTGATATAATAATTACTTTGCCTTAAACTTACCTTAATTCATACAATACTTACCTAGTTTACATAAACCTACCTTAAGTTATACCATTATTACCTGATATACCTTATTTACCTACCTTATTTTACCTTATACCTACCTTAAGCTATAGTATACTTACCTAGATTACCTCATACCTACTTTAAGTTTTAATACACATTTCTAAATTAGATTATATTAACCATATCATAATTATACCTATCCATGTTTTTCCTATAGTATTTACTTTTTTTTTTTTTTGCTTATACAAAATTTATTTACCAATTTTGTAAATATATATGTATATATAAATGTGCTCTTTAAGAAAAAAATAATTAATTTTTTTTTTATATCGTTAAAATAAAAATTTTTGTGAAATTAAAATGATAAATTTAAAAGATTTTGAGTGAATAATTGAAGGTGTCCAAGGTAAGATGGTAACGTAAGTGGTCGTATTTTTCGGGGACAGATTTCGGATTGTCGGTACTTTTCTGTCAGAAGGGTGACTTAATTTTTTTTTCTGGAAGGGAAAAGTGTACCGTACATGGCTAATCACCTTGCCATGGTTTTCTTTGTTTGATAGCGATGTTCGATATTTTTGTTCGTTTTATCTGCTGACGGCAGTATGAATCTTCGGAATTGAAAGTTTTACATTTTTTTTTTTGTTTGTATTTTTCTCATACTCTCAGGGTAGTAGAGTATGATATATGCTTACGCGTCAAATACTCGGGTTGAGAACCACGACTTTAGCTTCGAGCTAGCCGGCGAAGATCTTTTCCTACCCCTTAACCTATATTTGGAAATGTGCCTTGGCACAGGGTAATGACATTTTGATTAAATTTGTAGTATTTGTGCTATTTACCGGCGCGTAACATATATGGCGCCCAACGCAAAGGCCAGTGTTTAGTTCTTTTTAAATGGCCAAAACTTCAATAATTTCGTTGGTCGCGTAACATATATGGCGCCCAACGCAAAGGCCAGTGTTTAGTTCTTTTTAAATGGCCAAAACTTCAATAATTTCGTTGGTCGCGTATCATATATGGCGCCCAACGGAAAGGCCAACAGGTTCTTTTAATTTGTTGGCTAAATTTCAATACCAACGAAAATTTTGTGGAACTAACGACGCGGTTGTAAATTTTTGCGCTCATCATATATGGCGCTCAAGAAACGTCAGCTTGTACAACCAACGAAGATTCGTAATTTTTTATTATAACCAACAAAAGTTAGGAGAAAAGGAAGCCAACGTGGTGCTTATCACATGGTTGACGATAACGGTAAACGCGGGTTAACGGTGATGTACCGTCTCGTTTTCACATGGTGAGTGACGCGATTGTATACACGTGGTGGCAACACGCTTTAATTTTACACGTGGCTTCTCTACGCGTTTAGGCTTTAGCACGTGCATTTGTTATTTAAGCTGCGTATATTTCCGGCGTATTACCAAGTTAAAATTACAATTTTTTTTTATTTTGTTTTCGGTTTCCGGTTTCGTTTTCCTTGTGCACTGACGTAAGTCATGACTTCTTTGGTCCGAATTGACCTGGAAGAATCATTTGCGACGTCAGGCAGGGAATATGGTATTCGGAATCTCGTGGCAATTTTTTCGTTTGTTACTTTCTCATCCGACATGGTTCCTCAGACCTTGGCGTAAGTCATGACCCTTGGGTCCGAATTGACCTGGGAGTTTCATTTGCGACGTCAAGGGGGGAACATGTTTGTTGGGATTTCCGGTTAGATTCGCGATTCTATAAGTCCGAACTGGTTGAAATGAATTGCCAGTTGTCCGTTGCGATAGGATCTCGGGTTTGACACGTTTACTACTTGGTAATTGACTATAGGAGTCCTCGTTATTCAGTGACGAGTTGCACTGTGGTTAAAAAATTTTTTTTTTTTGGATATTGTATACGCGCGCGTGCTTAGGCAGAAGGCTTATATTACGGGTGGAGCGGCAAATTATCGAATCTCTCGAGCTATCAAACATTTTTTTTTATGGATATTTTTATTAACGACCACTTAATCTAACTTGCGGGATGCCAGCATTCCTCCTTCCTTACTTGATTATTGCTTCTTTTTGAATATATACGATTTTTTGTTAAGAATACATAATTTTTTGTTTTTTTTTCTTTCTTCGGTGTCATATATATATAATCGTAAATCTTGACAGGGACAATTGCACAAGTTTCACGATTGCGGAAGATCTTATACAGTTTTTTTTTTCTTCTTTTTCCGGATCTTGTTACTATAATTTTTTTTTTGTCTGATTTTGATTATGTTTAATTTCAATTGATGTTTGTCTTTATTTTATGTCTTGTTCACACTGTTTAATGTTCTACTTATTTGGAGAAAAGAAGGGTCACAATATTTGTTTTTGTTTTGTATTTGAAATTCACTTTTTTACTTCTTGTTACTATGTTTTTTTTTCTGATTTTGGTTTTGTTTTTATAGAAAGGTTTTTTTTCTTTTTAGAGTACAAATTTTTATTTCTTTTGTCAGTGGCGCATTATGCAGGACAGCCAGGCTAATACTTCCAGAATTACTAGGACCTTACCCATGCACCTAATCTAGGGATACGCAACTTTTTATTGTAATAGATCACCTGACCAACATATCTTTTCTTGTTGGTTGTCCGAAATTCTTTACCCTCATTACTTCGATGTCATCGTCAATTTTGTAAATTTTCTTTAAGAGGAAGGTGGAAATTTTCAATAAGCTCCTGATATCACTGGGTATAACGGATTCAAAATCTACTTGGAACATCTTCTATTTCATCGCTAACCCCTACGAGATTTTGTTACACATGTTTATAACGTCGTTAAGGGCAAGGGACTTATTGAGACTGTCGCTAAAGTAGGAATTCTATTACACTTTGGTTACCCTTCCTTGCTCAACTTACAAAACAAGGCTCAATAATCTAACTGACAACATCCAACCAGATTTTCTCGGTTTTAAGCATTATTTGCACTATGTTGTAGGGCCAAATTTCTTGCCTCCGGGTACAGGTGGTCTACTTTAAAATTGAAACATGAAAACATAACGTGTTCACTACTATCCTTGGCTGTAACAGGACAAGTCAAACAATTTGGTGAGTACTTCTTGAAATAGTATGTTGATTATGGTCTATGGGCATTGGCTTTTAGCTATCTACATAATCAATAGATGATCTGTACGATTAGAATTCTGAAACTTGAGGAGGTATTATCCTAGCGCAAATAAATCACTATGAAAATCTGAACATACTTTAAATTTTTCAATGTGAATACTACTACCTCACCGTTTGTTCAGTCTTCGCAATGGTTGTGTAACCGTTGGTTAGATTCTTCTCTAGACTATGTAATACGATGCCGTATTTACCAATACAACAGTAAATTAATTTGGACAAATTTTTTAAACAAGATGCCTTACGGTTTATGTTTACCTGCGCCTTTACTAATTTACTTGATCCTATGCATTCACAAACGGCTGTCTAAAGGAAGTAATCAGTCGCAAACGGCTGTGTTTAGGCTGTTTTGTTTCAACTCTAAAGTCAAACCTCTTTTAAACTGCTTTACAACTACCAAACTTTTAATTAGAACCCATACTATTTTCCTCCAATGTTATGACATCATATTCGGATGATGTGGGCAACCCACTATAGAGAGAACTGTGTCCATACTTCAAGTAGATATTTTGTGGATATTATTAGTTTACCATTCAGTATTTTCAGTGGCCTTTACAAACTTGTATAACGATTTGTCAGCTTTCTTACTAACTGTACGTGCTAATGCACAAAGGTCTGAAAAATGTGTAATATCCCGTTATAATATTTACAAATATGGCGACTAATGAATAATAAGTTTGACATTTTTAGTTTTTGCAAACAGGAATTTAATTCTCTCTTGAAATGATGCAGGAAAAAAAAAAAATTTAGAGAACAAAATTTTTAAAATAAATTTAAACAAACCCAAATGGCCTCTGGGTTGTTAAATTGCTTTAGGTCTTCAGGAAAATTATTACAGGAAATTTTTGGTCGAGAATAAACATGGCCTAGGAATGCTTGGTTAATGCTTTGGAAAAGGAAATTGGAAATTTGAAAAGGGAAAAGGAGAACTAAATAGAAAAACATCGTGTCAAAATGAGGAAAATAACCTTTTTGAAAATTATTTAAATTTCTTAAGTTAAATACATATACTTTTTAGGTATTTTTGTTTATAGTTTTTGTGTATTTACACGGATTTCCTTATTGAGAATCTTTTGTAGAAATTGTTATCATTACAAGGATGAGGAAAGAAGGAGGTTTCACTTACCTGTACTGCTTCTTATTACAGTGATTACAGAATTCTTAGCAGAACCTTTATAATGATATTTTAGAATATTATATTTTGAACCCATAACCACAGTGTAGGACAGGAGGTCTACGGAAGAAACCATTCTCGGAGCGATTTCAAGAGGGCTATCAATGCAAAGTTTAATCCGGAATTTATAGAATGCAGAGTTAGGGAAAAGATTGGCAACTCTTGTGTGCACTTGAGGATCTGAAGGGAAACTACGTAGTCAAATTTCACGCATCCGACATTAGGCCATAGGATCTTGAATAGGTTTTTAGATGCCCGGCTAGCTCAGTCGGTAGAGCATAAGACTCTTAATCCCAGGGTCGTGGGTCGAGCCACACGTTTTGCATTCCTATGAATTTATTTTCGTTTTTCCCAATCCTGCCTGTTCGTTCAGCGATCATAGATCTCGATACGAAGCAGGTTTGTTACGGATTGGTAACATTGAAGGCTTCTCTTAATATCTATATTTAGTGTCGTTTCACAACACTGGTTCTTTTAAAAGGTTGGCAACTTTCCGTTTTATTGCAACCCTTTTGTCCGATTTGATGCAACACTGGTTTTTATTCCCTGATTATCGTGATCCCTTTTGTCATCTTGATTCTTACAAATGGCGCGTATGAATTAGCCAATCAAGTGTTGACATTTGGCATTTTTATCGTATGATGGTGATCCCGTTATACGATTGACCAATTGTATCATGACGCGTGCCAAGTGACGCGAATAGGGGATAGAAGAAAGGGAAAATTGATAGGTATAGATTTTTTTCTTCGATCGAAAAGTAGTCAGTTGGGTTTTTAGAGTCAGCGGGAGTGGTATCGAGCACTTGGCGTAACGAGACCGGGAATAAAAATAAAAATTAAACTGAGAAAAAAAATATAAAACTAACCTTGTGCAAAAATAAAAATTAAACTGAGAAAAAAAAAATATAAAACTAACTTTGTGCAAAAATAAAAATTAAACTGAGGAAAAGAAAATATAAAACTAACTTAGTGAAAATGTAAAATTTAAACGGGAAATAAAATAAACTTTTCTTTGCGCATTTATGTATCCAAATATATACGTATTGGTATATGCATTTTTAAAATGGTAAAACGATAATTATTCTAAAATTAGAAAATAAAATACATATAAAAAGAGAAAAAAAAAACACAAGAGTTTGTAAAGAAAAAAAAAAAAACCCGAAATGTAAAATAAAAATTTTTATACAAATAAAATGTAAATGTGCGTAGTAACCATACAATTTTCAACCCGACTGTTCATAGAAAATTGGTGGTGTCAAGTGTTTAACCCATTATTGCCCGTTCAATTATTTTGCTTACCAGTATTTTAACAAGACATCCAAATATAAGTGAAAATATTTTAGAGAAAAATTTTATAAAGAACAACAAGAATATTTACTAACCGATTTGTACACAAAAAGATTATACCCAATGGCAGTGAAAAAAAAAATAAATAAAAAAAGAAAAAAAAACCCAATGCAAAAACAACAACTATAATAACAGCGCATATGAGCAATTGAAACATTAATTATACCAACAGCTATAACAACAACCTGTGTCAAGATATATGAGTTTGTAGAAAGCATACAATTACTGCTGAAATGAGACAATAACACAAAAAAAAAAAAAACCCAAATATACATATTTACAAGTCCTATATAAAGAAAAAAAAAATTAAAAGGAAAAAAAATAAATCCAAAAATCAATAGTAAGACGCAATCTACACCATCGTTATCATCAACTACTTCATCATCACCGTCAACTTCACCTCAGCTATAAAATCATCTTCATCACCTACAAGATCCCAAGTTCTGCAACATTTGGGGAGCTGCTAGAGTTAAAATTTCAAAATATTTACCGTAAATATTAATATCATACTTATATTTTAAACTGACTTAATTTAAACTTACCTGATATAATAATTACTTTGCCTTAAACTTACCTTAATTCATACAATACTTACCTAGTTTACATAAACCTACCTTAAGTTATACCATTATTACCTGATATACCTTATTTACCTACCTTATTTTACCTTATACCTACCTTAAGCTATAGTATACTTACCTAGATTACCTCATACCTACTTTAAGTTTTAATACACATTTCTAAATTAGATTATATTAACCATATCATAATTATACCTATCCATGTTTTTCCTATAGTATTTACTTTTTTTTTTTTTTGCTTATACAAAATTTATTTACCAATTTTGTAAATATATATGTATATATAAATGTGCTCTTTAAGAAAAAAATAATTAATTTTTTTTTTATATCGTTAAAATAAAAATTTTTGTGAAATTAAAATGATAAATTTAAAAGATTTTGAGTGAATAATTGAAGGAAGGGATGCTGGTGTCCAAGGTAAGATGGTAACGTAAGTGGTCGTATTTTTCGGGGACAGATTTCGGATTGTCGGTACTTTTCTGTCAGAAGGGTGACTTAATTTTTTTTTCTGGAAGGGAAAAGTGTACCGTACATGGCTAATCACCTTGCCATGGTTTTCTTTGTTTGATAGCGATGTTCGATATTTTTGTTCGTTTTATCTGCTGACGGCAGTATGAATCTTCGGAATTGAAAGTTTTACATTTTTTTTTTGTTTGTATTTTTCTCATACTCTCAGGGTAGTAGAGTATGATATATGCTTACGCGTCAAATACTCGGGTTGAGAACCACGACTTTAGCTTCGAGCTAGCCGGCGAAGATCTTTTCCTACCCCTTAACCTATATTTGGAAATGTGCCTTGGCACAGGGTAATGACATTTTGATTAAATTTGTAGTATTTGTGCTATTTACCGGCGCGTAACAATATTTTAACAATTTGTTTCGTTTTTTTAATATCCAGATGTAATATCAACTTAGAGCAGCATTTCAGCGCCAAAAGAAAATATATTTCAACAAATGGGTCGCAGCAAAACCAAAAATAATGTAAATCGTGAAGAAGACGACTCTCCCAAAGAAGATTAATAATTTTACTTAATTTTAATAAAACAAAAACGTTATTTTGATGTTCCTATATAAATAAGAGAGACTGAATTAATAGTACCTTTTTAGTTTTTATATTTAAATTTAAAAAAGGCTGTAACAATGAAATCTTACCTTTTTATTTTTTAATAAAATATCAAATATTTACAAAAATTGAAATTTTATTGTCGTCGTTTACTACAGAAAAGTACCAAAAGTGTAGACTAGAAATGCTAAATTGTACTATTGATTCACTGGTTCCAATGTCTACATATGGTCCCAAAAGGAGTACCTAGTCAATAGTACTATCGTCAGTAGTAGATTTTCAATGACACGCACATGTTAAATGTCTATTGTAAATAACATTAGCTGGGGTATAAAATGTCACTAGTACTGGTGACTGTGTCAATAGTAAGTCAGAAGAGTTTCACTATTGGCATTTCCTGCAGGGAATATATTGGGGTACTAAGACTTTTACTGTCCTCTTAGTATACGTCTTTGTTGTTACTACTTGGCTCTAAATCAACAAAGAAGATCGAAAGTGGATTCTTCGTGACTCTGCTCTTCGCATTCGCTATGTTTCATACTTTATGCCCAAATTTTTCTAATACCTTTTTAATCAGTTCGATTGGCGTCAAGAAGTGCAGAATTTTTAACAACTACCCTGTAAGCTCTTTCTTGTTTCAGCTGGTAAGTCTGGAATTTTATGTTTTTCTCATCAAGGTGTTTGACTATTTTTCTATAGGAATCAACTGATTTTAACATTAAACGGACTTGGCCATCTTTTAAAGATTTATATGTAAAATCCTCTGATTTGATTACCTTAAAATAATTATCTACTATATTTTTTACGTCTGCAACTTCGGGTATGAATATTGGCGGAGATTTAGACACAATATCGTTGTTATCGTTTGTTTCCAGCATCATAATTTCAATCATTGGGGATTTAGCATTATATCGTTTTCTGCAACTGACCACCTGCCAATTGTTTTTGTCAGTGGAATCAGATTCTTCGCTATCACTGTCCATACTGGAAGCAGTAAATTAGAACTATATTGTAATTGTTTTTTTTTATTCTTTTAATTGTCCACACGCCACATTGGTCGAAATGTATGATCTGGCGTCATTAAATTCAAATTTTAAAATCGATAATTTTTTTTCACTTTATCGATAACTCATACCATATTGATCATATTGACGTTTTTACTTTTGTTTTACTTTAATATTCGCACAGCTGTGAACTGTCAAACATATTATTTGTTGTAGCTTTTGTATTTAAAAATTTGGCGCCAAATTACTCAGTGTATGTTTTTTGTTGATATTGACACAAGTGATTATTTTTTGGAAACTATATTTATTTTTATTTTAAGTAAAAGGTATTTATGTACTAAAAAATGAATGTTTTTGACCTGTGTTCCTCTAGTTTTTTAGAAATGGGTTGTGGTAGGTGACGTATATGGTAGTATATTAGAAGTGGTCTTTCATGGAGTGCAACTTTTTGTGATTCAATGGGATTCAGTCCAATTCCTATTTTATGTATTAATTTTATTTGTTGTTATTGTAAAATGTTCCAAATTGTCTGCCCGTTCCTGCCCGTTCACCTGTTATTGCATTTTTTAGGCTCAATGAATGTCTCAAAACACACACTTTTTCAAATTTGGTATAACGAAAATGTACCCACAAACAAATTTTCTGCTGTAGAGGCCCATGTATTTGATAATATCATTCCCAAAAATAATTTTAGTGAGAATCAGTGCCGAGAAGAAACTGAGAAGCTTTATAAGTAGACTGGTAGAAAAGTGGAAGAACTGCAACAGGCCTTTATCGAATTTTGAAGAACGCAATAAAGATTGGTTGGACAGTGAAATTTTATTGTTTGAGCAACCAACAACAAGTCATAATGCTGGACGACCTACAAAATAGTTCGCAGAATGCTCCCCTAAAACCCAAATAAACAAATTTTCACAACTTGTGAATGAAACCCCTTGTTAGGAGCTTGTAGAGGCCACCCGCGTTAGTTTACACAAAGTGGGGAAAAGAAGTGCATCTGAAGTGGTATCAATGGTACATTCTGACAAAGAAGTTCCAGCTAAGATTAAAAAAGCTATTGCTAAGGAATTTTAGAGAACAACATACACGAAAAAATTCAAGAAAAAACACAATGGAATATTTGATGCATTCACTTCTCTTCTCTTCTGACCCTCTTATTTCCTCGATCTCTAAACGCCATTCTTTATATTCGCGAAACCAAATAATAGTAGATAATGACTTCCAAAACTTACTTTTGGAACAAAATATACAAGAAGACGCTGTTTGTTCTTATAATTCTGATTCTGATTAGAAACATGTATTTTTGCCTTAAAACCATGTATCAATTGTGCAAATTTTTGTATATCTAAATTATTAAAATAAATGAAATGTGTTTAAAATTTACATTTTTATACTTTTCCAAGTGAAACAAAAATAAATAATTATGTTTCAAAGCTGTTTTAAATTAAATAACTCCAGATTGCGTATTTCGACCACTGTGCACGCGTAACTTAATAAAACCAGTTTTTTCACTTATTACAACTGTATCTATGTTTTTTTTATTATTTTTATTCTTATAAGCTTTATCTAACACTCGTCCAATCGCTTCACAAATTCTCTCGAACTGACTCTGAAAAGTATGCAATAAAATAAACAAAGTTTTTTTTTGTTGTATACGAAATTAATGAAATTGAATATCACTCATACGTCCCATGCATTTTTGGTATTAAACGTGAATGTCAACAGTGGTTACCAAAAATTTTTTGGTTGTGTATTAGTGAGTAAGAGAGAGAAAATAAGTTGAGAGCTTACTGTCATAGAAAAATGTTAGTAATATACGATATTTTGATTTTCATTTCATCAACATAAATCTTTGACTTAATAATTAGGTAATGTTAATATATAAAAGCTGGGTACTAATTTTGGTTCATAAATTTCCTCTCCTACTAATAACAAACCTTTTAATTTTTCCAAAATATTGCTTAATGTCTATAAAAAGTTGTTTTCTTTCTATATCATTTAAATTATTTACTTGACTAAAAAAAACAATCAAAATGTGTTTTGAGAATATATAAGACTTTGAATTAAAAAAAAGGATTTTTTAACATAAAATATTTTTTGAGTGTAAAACTCAAAAAATATTATGGCATCCCCTGACATGTGTGCTTGTCGCAGTCTTATCGACAAAAAGAGCATAAGCAATATGAGTGAATTCTCTCTGCACAATTGTGCTATGAAATGGTAACCACTGACGCAAAGTGAGTGAATAATTAATATGTAATGTTACCAAGCAATTATCAACACCATTTAGAAGAATATGACTTGGTAATTTTTCTTCATTCTTATGATAATTTTTGAAGTGTTTTGATTGCTGATGGAACGATAAATTGGAATATTACAGCAGCATCCTTAAGCAAAACCCACATCAATCCCATCGAAGATTTTATTCTGAAACCGCTGAACTAACTTACGCGTAAGCTCTATAAATCTAGAGTGTAGGAATACGGAGTGTGTGGGACAACTCTGAATTAGTGCATATATTTATTTATTTATTTATTTAGTCAGGATTGCTGCCTAGCTTCTCACACAACCTATGGTGTGTATGTTACAGTTTAAAGTCGATTCCGAACTACATATCTTTTTCTGACAAACTTTTCATTGCAATTTTTATATACTTTCAGAGTTTTTGCCAGAAATCTGTTCAGAAAGATTCGCCGAAGAAATATTTTTTTTATATTTCGTGTTGTTCGAGATGTCTGATAAGCCAACTCATTACCCGTTAGACTACGGCGACTTCTATTCTGAATTATCTCAGAGTGGTGAAAAATGACACTTTAGTTTAATTCAAAAAAAAAAAAAAAAAAAAACAATAGGAATTATAAAAATAAAACCATATTTTGTTTTAATATGTGGTTGCTGATGTGGTGTAAAATTTTGTAATAAACGAAAATGACAGAGAATTCTTATGTAAGCAGCTATCATTATTACAATTTATTTAAGTTATTTGAAAATGTAGTCATACAAATATAATCTAAAATCTGCTGTTTGTAGTTAACAATCATGATGGACAGTGTTAAGTGTCTCGAATTCAAGAAAATTTTCCGTTAAGGGGGAAACCTTACATGAGGCCCACGGCGATGACTTTTTGGATAAATGAAAAGCATCCTTAGAATGTGAGAACAAAAAGAGAAAACCTATATCAACAAACATCTTACGCTAAGAAACAATTTCCCAAATATAATCCAATCAAAGAAGAATTACTATACTTTTTCGAGAAAAATGTCAATTCAATGTATGTATAAGATTTCATTTTTAACGTTCATAATTTTTATTAAGCTTCCAAAGTAAATTTTTCAGTAACAAATAGATTCATTACATGTGCTAACGCCATAAATGCTTAGTAAGGTCTGCCTTGACAAACACTAGCATTAGTAGTCAAAAACAGTTTTTTGCGTTACATCGAGTTTTAAATAAATATTTTTAGTCATCCCTATTTCATACGGTCGCCAAAAAAAATTAAGTTTTTATATATAAACTACAACAAAATTAATATTTTAAGGGCCATTATTACAACTTCCTGTTAAAGCTGGGTTTAGTTAAAGGTAACTTTAGCTAAAGTGTACTTTAAAGTCACCTTTAACTTCATTTCGTTATTACAACCTGCAGATAAAATAAAGTTAACTTTTTCAAAAATATGGCAATAACATTGCTCAATCAAACCAGTTATTTTTAAACGCAGTGGCAACGACTATCTTCTTTTTTTATTGTATTGAGTAAATACTATTTACTCATTTTGTATATATTTGAAGTTGCCATATTGAAAATAATAATACTAATAATAATTCAGACATAAACTTAACTTTAAAAATTACCGGTAGGATGATCCTCCCTTTATCTTAACGCTCACTTCTACGTTATTGTCCACTTATAATAATGAAAAACAATTTATCTGCCCGAAAAAATCCTCCCTTTAGTTAACGGCAAGTTGTAATAATGGCCAAACATTTTCAAGTGATGATAATAAAATAATCTTTAATGTTTAAACACAAATGTTTAGCTGATGGTAATGGCATTATACTTTTGAATAGCCAGTCAATTACGCATTTCATTTTGCAATAACAACGTAGAAAATTTGTTAATTACTGCATTCGCTGCAGTCTAAACTATTAGTGACAGTAGCATCCTCCCATTAAGCAGCTTTTGGTTGTTCCGTTGTTATGCATTTGTGTTCATTTTTTTCACTCGTATTCAAAATCCTGCTGCAATACAACGATAGCAATTAACTTTTAATAATTTCGAAATATTAAAAAAAATACCAATTAGAAGCAGTTCGATATTGTATTGAAACAATTTTAGAGAACGTTTGTGCTCATTATAGTTACTCAATATTTTTAATAATATATACACTGATACAATTTAGGTATTAGGTTGCGAGCTGCTACCACAGTTGTCGTATTTATCAGACTTGGCTCCTTTCGATTACTATTTATTTTCATAGACGACTTGGCTGAGCAGAATTTCTATTTCTGCGAGGAAGTAGATAATTACATACATTCATAATTGGCCATTACAACCCTTCAATCAGGGTTACGGCCTAGATTCTCACACCACTCATGTTGTGTGTGTTAATTTTATACATGAGTGGCGGGACCTACAGTTTAAAGTCGATTCCGAACGGCAGATTTTTGAGAAACTTTTCATGGCAATTTTATTTACTCTCGGAATGTTTGTTAGAAATCTGCTGTGAGACAGTCACTGAGGAAATATTTGGAGTTTGAACCGTGGCCTCCTATTTACCTTTTAAACTACGATGACTGCGTGGTATTCATATAATTTAATTTTCATATGAGTCGACAAAAGTTTGATTGAATTCAAGTCTGCTGTTTAAAAAGGCTGAGACAGAACAGTTGGGTGCTTTGAATGCATGCTAAGCATCTCACAGACTCATTATATGAGGAGAGCGAATCAAATAAATTTCCAAAATTCAATTGAAACAATCTGTTATGTCCCCTCATTAAAGACAAAGTTGCCTTAAATCGTTTGCGAACATTAAGCACATATTTTACTTCGAGCAACGTTTGTCATACAAAGTTGAATTGTTTGACGCATATAAATAATGTCAATTAAAATTTGCTTTCAGACTGTTGTTTAGCAACAAATAACAATAATTAAAAAAATATTAAAATCTGTGGAGATAAAGGTAAGAGAATAAAAATGGACAAATAACCATTATCGCGGCTCAACAATCGTATTTTGGCTTGAAATTTTATAGACATGTGACTTGATAAATTCATTTGGAAACAAAATTAGTACAAATAATAAAAATTTATGTAAAGGCTTATTCAAGAAACTTCTACTACACTCTTAAAATATATAGGTTGATTTAGCACTCAATTATGTTTTTTATTAAATTTCAAAAGCGTCAAAACAATATGTTGCTTATTGTTACGTTTTTACCTTTTCAAAAACGTTTGAAACATGAGTTCGTTGACTGCAAACAAAATAAAAATAAATTGGTGTTTAGTTTCAATTAAATTCTTTATTGTTTGCACAATTTTTGTATGCCACTGTGTCCAACTTGATGTATACAACAATAATTTGTTAGTTATTCTTCTTTGCTTACACCCTTTGCGTAAACAACAACACTTGTTCGTTAGATCTGTATAGTGGAGATCTCCAAACCACGACTGTTCTCTTCACACGCAACGCGTCTTCACACAAGACTGACTGAATTCTTACTACTGGTTGCCTGCTTTGTCTTGCCTTTTATATCCCCTTTTCTTTCATACTGATGGTTTTCGACTTTGTAGCTTTTGGTTATCGTTTTAATGTTAAACGATGTTACACCGTTTCCATTTTCGTAACATTATGATTACAGTAAAAGAAGCTTTATAATGAGTGCAAGAGGGTATCAAAGACTAACGAATCATATGTTGTTAACAAAAATACCTATAACAATAGACAAGTCATTTGATTTTTTAGCAAGCTCAACTTGTCAAATTTCATCGCAATAAAGTACAAGACAGATTTTGTTGTTGCAGATCAGCTACAAGAATTCGCCTTGACTACACCATGGCAACAAAAGCCGAGGAGCTGACCGCCGTGAGTAAAATACAGAGAAATATAATTAAAGATAACATACATGCATACATAATTGGTCATTACAACCCTTCAGTCAGTATTATTGACCTAGTTTCTCACACCACTTATATTGTGTGTGTTAATTTTATACATAAGTGGCGGGACCTACAGTTTAAAGTCGACTCCGAACGACAGATTTTTTTTGAGAAACTTTTCATTGCAATTTTATTTATCTGGCCTGGGGCTCGAACCCTGGCTTTACGTCTAATAAGCCAACACACTACCTACTAGACTACGGCGACTTATAGATAATATAGTCAAAATTTATGTAGCCATACAGTGAATTGTATTGTGTATAGTACCACGCTATCAATAAGGCAAAAAATGTATCATAAGAAGTAAAATTTTACCATAATTTCCGCTTGTAATACTAATTTCGGGTTCTAATCTGTTATCAACATAAATCTAATTAGCTCCCTAATTACTTCAATGCAATTTTTGGAAACTGTCAACACGAGCTTGTAAGCTAGCTAGGTCGGGAGATATGGGCAGGATGCTTGTTTCAAAAATATACATTATCAATCACATTTATGAAAAAAAAAAATTACGTGCGTTTTAGAATGCGAAATTAAAGTTAATTAGAAAGAAAGTAGGATGTTGTTGTTTTCTAGCCTCTTCACTCACAAAAAATGTGGTTTTCCTAAAGGCTAAATAATTTTATGAAAAACCCCTAAAACAATAAACCTACTTCAGACCAAAGAAATTTTAAGCCAAAATTTCTTTAAAACCGTTTTTTTCAGTCCTTTATTGACTGCGATCGAGTACGCATGTACAAGAATTTCTTTAATCTATTTAAATAGTTATTTACGAAAAGTGATTAAAATAATTTGCAAAGACAAACATTCTTTCTTGCAAAAACAATTTATATTGTTTCACTAAAACATCTATTTTTGAATAATAAAAGAAGTAATATAAAAAAAGGAAAAAAAAACAATTTGTATTGATCATCATAATGGATGATGATAATGAAAGTGATGATTATGATGTGAGCTGGCAGGTTGTCCAGCCATCTAAGTTACAAAAAAGACGATTAACAGAATCTCCGAAAATATTCAAACCAAAACGGCCAAACAATAACAAAATAATTACAAGCACTAATTACAACAATACAAACAAAACAATTAATAACAATATCATTGATATTTGTAATCAACCCAGCACTTCGAAACAAGCAGCAATGTTTAAAATCATTACAACAACAGATAAGCATGTAAGTCGAAACAAGTTTGCAATTTTAAGCAGTGACGAAAGTGATGATGAAGAGGATGAAGATAATGATGTTGTTAAGGAATGTAAAAACAATAATGACGATAAAGAAATTAATTTACCAAAACCTCCACCAATAATTATACCAAATGTGGCAAATATTAGTGCAATGACTAAAGACTTTTCTAGGGCAGTTGGAGCCAGTGAATTTAAATTTAAAACTCTTAAGGATGGTCAAATCAGAGTAATGGTTAGCAATATTCAGTCATATAGAATATTGGTTAGATACTTGAATGATAAGAAACTTAATTTCCATACTTACCAAGTCAGACAGGAGAGATCGTACAGAGTTGATTTGAAAAACTTACACCACACGACATCAACTGAAGAAATTAAACTTGCCATCGAAAATCATGGACATCAAGTTAGAAACGTCACCAACGTACGGAGTAGGATTACTAAAACACCCCTATCTATGTTTTACATTGATTTAGAACCAAACTCGAACAATAAAAGTGTATATGAGATCAGACATATAAATAACGCAATTGTATCGATAGTTCCACCCAAAAAATATAATTAACTTGTTCAGTGCCACCGTTGCCAAGAATTTGGCCACACAAATAGCTATTGTAAAAAGCAAGTTAACTGTGTTAAATGCGGACTCGGTCATCTTACTATTGAATATACGAAACCAAAGGATACTCCTCCCAGATGCGTTAACTGTTTACAGAATCACCCAGCTAGCTATAAAGGTTGTGCAGTATACCGGCAAGCTTTAAGAAAAAAACTACAAAACAGCAATAATTCTAAAGGAACTCGGAATGTAAACATTACCATTAAATGATAACAATACTCAATATAATCCAAATTCATATGCGAATGTCCTAAAACAACAACAAAATCAACAAGATCCAAATAACAATTCCTTTAAAAATATTGAAATATTGCTTAAAAATCAAATTGAACTGACCAACAAACTTTTTAATATGATTACTCTTCTTATGTCAAAATTATGCAATTAGATCTCCGTATAGCAGCATGGAATGCAAACGGGCTTTCCAACCATGCTCATGAAGTTGAACTTTTTATTAAAATTAATTATATAGATATATTACTAGTTGTACAAAAAAGCAAATAGTGGTGTTGTTAGTTTTTTGCGTGCGTATAATGCGCACCCTTCAACGTTTATTTCATGAATCAACTTTGAGGGAAAATGTCCCTTCTTTTATATTAAATTTTGGCTGATTTAGCATTTCTAAATCAGCCCCTTAATTCTAATACAATTCTTATGCTTTAACAATTGTTTATATGAATATTGTATATTAAATAATATTTACTTAATGCTTTAACAATTGTTTGTGTGTATATTCTATATTAAATAATACTACATTGATTTGTATGTATTTTTATTACGGGACAAGTGGGTGCAATTCGACACGCGCCCATTGTCCCCATATAAAATCATAATTCCCACGGTAAAGTACACATGACCACAAGAAGTGCAACACAACAACAACACTCATTGCGCATACAATATGTATTGCATTGGAGCCAGCGAGCCGCCTAAGAAAGCATCAAATGACCATCGCGTGTGCGCCCAACTATTATAGTGTTATGCGCTGCAGCGACGATCAGCAACACTGTGTCAAGTGGCCGCCGCTCATATGCAATTGGATATTCTTTTGTTTATGCACATGAAATGTTGTGCTGGTATTGACGACTGCAAAATCATGCTACACCTCCACCCTTTACAAGAATGTTCATGTAACTTTTGTTCCATGGACATTCTTTTACACAACACAATACCATGATTTTACGTCTATTTATATTTTATTAGTAAACTTAAATAGTATGATTTAATTGATTAAGAATGTTTTACATATTAATCTTAATTTAACGTAATTCAATGTTAATATTATTTCTTATTTAATTTTAATATTTGTTTTGGTTTTAATAAATGTTTAGTGATAAGTTTACTTAGTTATTTTAAAATTTTTATTTTACTCGTTTGGCCAATTGAGTGTATAATTAAAACTATTTGTTATATAGCTTAAGTCTTGTTCTTGTTCTACTTGTTCTTTATTATTTTTCTTATCAACTATAGTTACATTATTTCTTAAATCTATATTTTTAATTTTGTATGGACCTTTATATGATTCTTCTAATTTATGTCCTGAATTATTCCTAAGTAAAACTAAATCTCCTATTTTAAAATTATAATCTAATACATCCTTATCATAGTTATTCTTCTGTTTGATTTTATTTATTTCTAATAAATGTTTTGCTCTCTTGAGTGCAACTTCTAATCTAAATTTTGCCTCTTTGGCATAATCGTCTACATTGTATAATGGAGTAATTGTGTCTACCTCATTGAAATCTTTGAAACTGTTTGGTACTTTGCTAAAAACCAATTCAAAAGGACAATAATTATGTACAGTTGATGGTGTTGTATTAAAACAATATGTAAAATACCTGAGCCATTCATCCCAGTCATCTTTTTCTACAGATATGTAAGAACGTACATATTCATTAAAAGTTCTGTGACTTCTTTCCATTGTACCTAAGGTCTGGTGATGATGTGCTGTTGATGTTAGTTTCTCGATTTTCAACAGAGCGCACAATTCGTTTGATATAGAGTTTTTATATTCTGTACCCATGTCCGAAATGAACGTCTTCATCGGGCCATAGGTAAGTACAAAATTTTCAAATATCGCCTTTGCGATCGTCTTAGCCGATTTATTTTGTATTGGTATTGTTACCAAGTATTTAGTTAAGTCGCATATTAATGTGACTGCGTACTCATTTCCATGTATTGATCTTGGAAATGGTCCAATTGTGTCTACATACACTGTATCAAAAGGTTTGTTAGGTGTTTCTGTTATTATCATTGGTCCTTTAACGTGTTTGGTAGTTTTTGCTATTTGGCATTTGTGACATGCTTTTACATATTTAGCTATGTCCTTTGTCATATTTTTCCAGTAGTAGTATCTTTTTATTTTCTCTGCGGTTCTATATATACCGCAATGACCTAATTCGATAGGGTCATCATGATATTTCAGCATGATTTCTAGAATATCCTTAGAATTCTTTATATCAAGTATCTTTATTTCATTTAAAAGCGCTATTTTAATTCTATTTAGTACCTTATTGCCCATATTTTTAAATTCAACCTTTGAGATAAATTCGAAAATCTTCTCACTAGGTGCTACTTGTAGTTTATTGATGTTTAATTTACTGGCCACTTTCTCGAGCCTAGAGAAAAATTGTCCTAAGTCAAGTTTCTCTTTAGTAAATATATCATTTATATTCATGCTAGCTAATATTGATTTTCCCTTTTTTATGTAGCATTTGTTGGGATAAATCTTTAATTTATAATATTTTCTGACGTCACTATTCTTAATTGGTACATATATTTTGGGCTCATCTAATACATCTGTTTTATTTGCTCTATGCTGATTATTTATCCTACTACTGTCTTTTTGCTTAGCTGCTGACCTTGTCGTGACTCTCAACACGCACGATACTTTTTTATTCATTTCTTTAAAATCGTCTATAGTAATTCGCGACAATGCATCCGCGATATAATTGTCCTTCCCTTTTTGTAACTTGATACTTTTCATTGGTGTTTCTGTTATATATTTCTTTTATTGAACTGTTTGTATTAATTTCCTGCACAGTTTGGGTCCTATTCCTACTAGAGCTATCTTATACAAATATTTAATAATTCAAATTTATTATTATCAAACAAAATCTAAAATTGAATTTATTATATTTTTATATTAGAGGAATCGTAATTGGATTTTTGGCCTTAATTTTTTTTTTTATTATAAATCATAATTTAAAAATTTAAGAAAAAAAAACTTTATATATGTATATATGTTTAAACTAAAATTTAAATTGTAGGTTTAAAATATTGTTTGTTCCTAATTTGCCTCGAGCGGTTAACGCTTATAGGCCCTGCGAGTGCGGACTACGCACTTCATTTTATAAGCTAAAAAAAAATTTGTTTTATATATTTATAAAAATTTTTTTTTTTGTTATTATTATTGCTGGAGGTGCTTGGTCGATCAAGGAAATCTATCCGGGAAGCCTCTTCTTCAGTAGTTTTGTTGAAGGATTTTTCATTTAGGGTGACAGCTTAACGGATTTTAATTTCTGAGCCTCTTCTTCATTCCTTGTGGTACTCGTCCCACAGCGGTAGAATTATCTGCAGCAAATAGTGGTGCCTCTTGGCCAGGCGGTCGTCCTTCATCTGACAGATTTTCGGCTGTCCGTCAGGATTTTATTTTGGCTGCTTTTGAGCACACCAGTTGATGTTTATTTTTATTTTTTTTTCGGGTCCTTGGGTGCTTTAAATTTAGCACACCAAGGCCCAGGCATGATTGACCTGCTTCTTGTGGGTGCTTAATGAATTAGCACTCCAGGATTGGCAGGATCGCCATGTACAAAAAAGCAAATAGTGGTGTTGTTAGTTTTTTGCGTGCGGATAATGCGCACCCTTCAACGTTTATTTCATGAATCAACTTTGAGGGAAAATGTCCCTTCTTTTATATTAAATTTTGGCTGATTTAGCATTTCTAAATCAGCCCCTTAATTCTAATACAATTCTTATGCTTTAACAATTGTTTATATGAATATTGTATATTAAATAATATTTACTTAATGCTTTAACAATTGTTTGTGTGTATATTCTATATAAAATAATATTTACTTAATGCTTTAACAATTGTTTGTGTGTATATTCTATATTAAATAATACTACATTGATTTGTATGTATTTTTATTACGGGACAAGTGGGTGCAATTCGACACGCGCCCATTGTCCCCATATAAAATCATAATTCCCACGGTAAAGTACACATGACCACAAGAAGTGCAACACAACAACAACACTCATTGCGCATACAATATGTATTGCATTGGAGCCAGCGAGCCGCCTAAGAAAGCATCAAATGACCATCGCGTGTGCGCCCAACTATTATAGTGTTATGCGCTGCAGCGACGATCAGCAACACTGTGTCAAGTGGCCGCCGCTCATATGCAATTGGATATTCTTTTGTTTATGCACATGAAATGTTGTGCTGGTATTGACGACTGCAAAATCATGCTACATAGTATCAGAGACACATTTTACCAGTAGAACGTTTTTCAAGATAAGAGACTACGATTTACTAATTGCTAATCAGCCACATGATTATGCTCACGCCGGATCAGGGATTCTTATAAAATCATCCATTAAGTACGAGGTAACCAACATAATAAGTCAACCATTTCTTCAGGCAATTTGCATTAAGTTAATATGCGATTTCAGACCTATTTCAATATGTTCTATTTATTTTCCTCCACGCTTTAAAGTAAGCAGCCAAGATTTTCAAAACTTCTTTGATCTTTTAGGACCTAGATTTATAGTTGGTGGCGACTTTAATTCTAAGCACCAATGGTGGGGATCACGAGTTCCCAACCCAAAGGGTATTGAGCTGCGCAAGTGTATTATTAGCAAAAACTACTCAGTTTTGTCGACCGGAAGACCGACTTATTGGCCCACGGATCCAAGAAAAATTCCAGACCTTTTGGACTCTTTTGTTTACTCTGGTATTTCAAGTCAGTTTTTAAATATATCGAATGAACTTTGCGATGAACTAAGCTCTGATCACTCGCCAATTCTTTTGAACTTTAATAGTTTCTTGCACAGTAACTCAAGAAAGTATCAAATTGTAAACCGAAGGACTGATTTTAACTCTTTTAAAATTTGGATAGAAAGAAACTTAAACCTCAACATACCGATTAAATCCCCGGAAGAATTAGATGAAGTTGTTGAAAATTTTAACAATTTGATACATGAAGCAGGTTTTCTATCTACACCAGAGGACGAAAGTTTTTATTATCAGGAAAGAATGGTTATAACTAATGAAATTAGAAACCTTATAAGAAATAAAAGACAACTGAGAAGAATTTGGTAATACACTAGAAATCCCATAGATAAACAACGGCTTAATAGAGCATCTAAAGATTTAAAAAAACGTCTTGCTGAACAAAAGAAAGAACAGCTCAACTACTTCCTAAGAAACCTAGGTACTTCAAAAAATGATGAATTCAGTCTATGGAAAGCTACAAAATATTTAAAACGGCCCATTAAGAGAAGTATTCCCATCAAAGATGATAATGGTGTTTGGTGCAAAACAGACAAAAACAAAGCTGAAGCGTTTGCATTACATCTTCAAAATACTTTTCAGCCACATACTTTTACAGCGGAAACAATAATAATGATATAATCAACTTTTTAGAATGTGCTTGTCCTATGGACTGGCCGATTAAACATGTATCGCCAAATGAAGTTGAAGCTGAAATTAATAAATTAAATAACAATAAAACACCAGGATATGATGGTATAGTGGAAGGATCGCTAAATGTTTACCCAGAAAAGCAATCATATTTTTAACTATCCTGCGTCTAAGTCATTTTCCATCCCAATGGAAATGCGCTCAAATAATAATGGTAAATAAACCAAATAAGCCAGAAAATGCTGTTACATCCTATAGGCCTATTAGTTTGCTGGCTACATTCTGAAAAATATTAGAAAGAATATTTATGAGTAGATTGTCACCAATTCTTGACAAATTAAATATTATTCCTGGACACCAATTTGGTTTTAGGCATAAACACGGCACTCGAGAACAATGCCATCGTATTGTGACTTTTATCAGAAATACCTTGGAAAGGAAAGAATATTGTTCTGGTGTCTTTATGGATGTTCAGCAAGCATTCGACAAAGTCCTGGCATATTGGTTTGCTCTTTAAACTCAAAAAGTTACTACCAACACCCTATTATTTACTGCTTAGATCATACTTAGACGATCGAAGTTTTTACGTTACGATCAGATATACCTTTAACAGATAACGTTCTACTTGCAACTTATGCTGATGACACTGCAATTTTAGCATCGAGTTCTTGTCCAACAAATGCATCAAATCTAATTCAAAATGAACTAAACCGAATTGAGCTTTGGTTATCTCAATGGAATATCAAAGTGAATACTGAAAAATCTGCACATGTTGTGTTTACGTTACGAAAAGGAAATTGCCCACAATTATTCCTTAATGGCAACACAATTCCCAAAAGAGACAGTGTGAAATACCTTGGTCTTCATATTGACAAAAGGCTTACATGGAAGGCTCACATTAAGGCAAAAAAAGAACATCTTAATATTAAAACCAAACGTCTTTTTTGGCTTCTTCAACCTAAATCTGAAGTGAGCATTGAAACAAAATTAATAATATATAAAACAATACTTAAACCGGTGTGGACTTATGGCATACAATTGTGGGGAACTGCCAGTAACTCCAATGTAGAAATTCTTCAACGGTATCAAAACAAGACATTGAGGCTAATTGTTAATGCTTCTAAATTTATTTCAAATAAAACTATTCATAATGACTTACACATGCCAACAATTAAAGACGAAATAAAGAAGTATAGCGAAAACTATCTTAACAGATTAAGCAACCAATGCAACCCACTAGCGATATCTCTACTAGGCGAAACTGAAGAAGTGAGAAGACTTAAACGTTATCATATACTTGATTTACCATTTCGATGATTGTTATTGTTTTGTAAATATGTACATACTCGTATATACATCTAATTATATGTGAGATAGCTTTAAAAATAATTGCAATACTATAAAAATTTATTGTTAAAATGATGTTGTTCTCAATGGAGTGCAACATTTACTTGTATATATTACTGTATCAAATTTGCTTATTATCCCCAATGGTACAGATTGTAAATAAAGAATATGAAAAAAAAAAAAAAAACATTTTTAAATATAATCTCGATATGTTTCATAAAATATACGATCTTGCTATATAAAACTATTTCATTATATTATATTTTCACTATATTATAAAACCATTTCTTTACTATATTTTGAATGAATAAAAGTAATAAAGTGATCAAATATAAAAAATTCGAAAATATGACAAAAGTACTATTAAATTATAATAACAAGCAAATATTGAATTTCTGAATACAGTCCTCGAGAACACAATAAAATAATTGTATGCAATAAAATCGTTGCTCTCTTTTATTTACGTATGAAAAATAAGAAATAATAAAAGAATAACAAGATAAGTACAATTTATATATTCGAGTTTTTATAAAACAAACGTTGCATAAGGCAGTCTGCTTAAAGTTTGGTAATGTTAAATTCCGTGTCACATAAAACTTTTGCTTCACGCTGCATTCCAACTTTGCTTTGACATTTGAGATAAAATCTACATGTTTATACGACACTTGTCACATAAACTACTTTTAACGCAACGCAAAGCCAAAAGTTGTGCATATCCCACCTTTTTGCGCACTTTTACAATGAACAGGTCATTATTCTTTAAATATTTTTGGCCAATTCTTTTGTATAAAATTTTTATTAAAGCTTTAAGTGCTTTATGTAAATTTGTGTGTACAGTTTTGTAAAAAAAAATGTTCACAAATTTTAAATGAGGAGCTTACAAACAAAACCCGTTAACTGTATTGTGGAGGAAATAATAAAATTAAGTTTTGTACAGTGTATAGCAAAAACGCGGTCAAATAACTAAAGGATGTCTGACAACAAATTATAAATTTAAATTATTTATAAAAAAAGTTGTTATTTTTAAGATATTTTTATTTAATTTAGATTTAAGTACTTTTAGTGCATAAGTTTTTGTGATTTTTATTAGTTTATAATATGTAAGATCAGTAAGATATTTTAACTCTTGGTAGACTCGTGTACTGTCAAAGCGTGGTTTTAGATAGCACAATTATACATAAAGTATGGTTAGATATATGTATGTATAAGGGGCTCAATATTCGCCTTTTTGTTCTGTCTTACACATACATAATTGGTCATTACAACCCTTCAGTCAGGATTACGACCTAACCTCTCACCCCACTTATGTTGTGTGCGTTAATTTTATACATGAGTTTAAAGTCGACTCCGAACGGCAGATTTTTGAGAAGCTTTTATTCATGGCAATTTTATTTACTCTCAGAGTTTTTCCAGAAATCTGCTGAGAGGAAGTCGCCAAAAAAATATTTTCATATTTTCGTTTTGATGTCTGACCTGGGAATTGGACTCGGGCTTTACGTCTAATAAGCCAACACACTACCTACGGCAGTCCTCTATTTCTAAAAGTTTCAGCACGTTTCAGCTTAAAAATTTGATAGTGATAAATGACACATGCAAGCCTTCACCGTATTATATTGTCAAAAGTTATCTGTCCCTTGAGTGGAAGTGTTACTGACACGTTTCTGAACTCAAGCCTTCACACCCAAGAGACACTAGGTTTAGTTATGAGAGATTGCTTTTTTATATAAAAAAGTTAAAACGCTACTACTTTTGCATTTAAATATGAATCACTTTACATTAGAAATCAAATTTTAAGTTATTTATAAGTTTCAAGAACCAGAAGGACATAGGTTTTAAAATTCAATCGATGTTTCATTTTCTTCTCAAATATTTGTTTATTTATATAATCACTAAACTTTTGAATCTTTATTTTACACTTTGATTCCTTTTTTTTTTTCTTTTATTAATAATGGGTGATTTTAAAAAAAAACACATAAAATTCAGAAAAATGCATGAAATCTTTATTTGAATCGATAGTACGGTCCATATAATTTAATGTTTGAAGATTATTTCAAGCAAATGTTGACCGCAACTGCGCCTCAAATGGTCCATCCGCTTAATTTTGGCATACGTGAAATAAAATGTTCACCGAACTCGCCTCTCATAAGTCCATTGTTACGCGTGCTCTGTGCATGTGGCACCGTCTTGTTAAAACCACATGTCATGCAAGTCAAGCTCTTGCATTTTGGGCAAAAAAAAGTTGGATATCATCTCACGGTAGCGCTCCCATTCACAGTTACGTTACGATTCGCAGCATCTTTGAAGAAGTACGGTCCAATGATGCCACCAGCCCATAAACCGCACCAAACTGTGACTTTTTCTGGATGCATTGGTAGCTTTTGCATTGCTTCTGGCTGATCTTCACTCCAAAATCGACAATTCTGCTTATTTACGTATCCATTGAACCAAAAATGAGCTTCGTCGCTGAACACAATTTTTCGATAAAGAAGTGGATCTTTGGCCAACTTTCCAAGAGCCCATTCACGAAAAACTCTGCGTTGTGGTAGGTCGTTCGGTTTCAATTCTTGCACCAGCTGTATTTTGAAAGGCTTCACACCTGAATCCTTCCGCAAAATTTTCATTAACACTGGCCGATGAAGCTGCGATATTTTCTTCAGTTTGCACTCTATGTAAGCGTGTTGGTGGTTTAATGTCCAACAATGTAAATTTGGTGCGAAATTTAGTCACAATAGCCCTAATAGCCGCTTCAGTGGGTCGATCAAACTGACCATACAATGGAAGAAGCGCGCGATGAACTTTCTTAACAGACCACGCATTTTGATAATAAAATTCAATGATTTGCAAGCGTTGTTCGTTTGTAAGACGATTCATGGTTAAATAATAGACCAAACTGAAGATGTTTGACAGTGAAACAAAACATGAAACGTGCGTGAGCTGTTTAAACCAGTGTTGCCAAAAAGGTAATAGCTAAAAAATCACCCGTTATATCACAAAATGAATATCGCCAGGTTATTTTATTCTTATCCTATAAACACGATAAACGCAACGCAGCAAGCACAACGATTTTGCCAATGACGAATAAGGTGAGCTGCATGCGTATTACCTATAAACAGACGTCGGCACAAAGAGAACATGATAAAAATGTGAGTGTATTTGTGAGAAGCATGTGTATAACCCAGAGGAAAATTGTTACTAATTTTTGTTTCAAACAGTGTTCGTACAAATATTATGCTTTTTAATGCCATTGGTATTTTTCGTACAAGTTTTTATGGATTTGCAGCAAGAGTCATCATTACATATTTCAGGTACCTGAAATTCAATATATTTAAAGCAAAAAAATTATGTTTCCCAGTTTTTCTTCACATTTTAATTGAATTTTTCTTTGGGTGTATAATTGAAACACAAAAAAATTTCAAAAAGAAGCGACGAGAACCTGCTTCACTGAATGCTGACAAGCAACTGAATGCATTTTTACGCTCATTTTAACGAATATTGTTGATGTTCGTGTCCTATGCGTGTAAAAAGCCGAACTTGTTCGGCTCCCGGGAGACATTCGTGCCGACGTCTGCCTATAAAGCATAAGTAAAACAAATAAAAAGTAAACTGTTCATTAATTCTTTATCAATATTGCTACTGAAACATTCTTTCACTTTATATCTCATACATTGCGGTCCTAAAACCTCTATATCATGTATGTTATTGTGTTGCCAGCACAAATCTTCTCCCTGTACGCACTAATTCTCTCTTTGCTGCGTATATAAATAGAAATTAAGCTAAAAGCAAAGCGGCAGAATCGTTGCTTGTTATCGCGCTGCCTTTTTTTTCTGTTTCTTTAAATGATTTTAAAAACTTAAATATTGAGATTTATTTAGCTTTTCTTTGTTTACGTAGACATAATACTTATAAAAACCAGTTTAAAAATTAAAATGTTTAAAATAACAAATAAAATAATTAAAGTACATAAATACATACAAACAAACTTAACAAATAATTGTTTAACAGTACAGTACAGTTAAAATATAATAAAAATATCATGGACAAGAGTTTACAACGAATAATTAAACAATAAAATAAAACTAAAAGACATAATTTAAGCCTTAAACTCTTTAATAATTTCTTGTATGCTCTCATATGTACCCGTTATAATACCCAGTATGGCAATGATCAGAATTCAAAATATTTTTCAAATAAATGCAAGTATTCAGACCCTTGGGTGTTTGGGCTCTTATGGCAAAATCAACAAAGACGGGAAATAAAAAGGCCAGGGAAGTTGAACAGAAAGCACCAATAAGGGAAATGAATAAATTTAAATTGGGTACCAATAAAGCCACACCAAATGTGCATAAAACCATGAAAAATCGTAAAACAACTTGTATGGTTATGGGATATTTTTGGGCATTTGTTGAATTCTGCTTAATATTTGGCCAAAGGATTCGAATCATTATAAAGAATTGTATGGGATAACCAAAGAAAACACCTAAAGCAGCTGCAATTTTAACCACTTGTGATAAAGTATCATTGGGATCCAAATTTAAAGTTAAGCTGCCTTGAACATCTTCGCCCCATTTTAGATAGCCTATGAAACCGGTTATTATGAACAGAGTTGTAATGCCCACCATGGTAACATTCAAGACACCAAAACGACTATTAGACTTTTCGGGATTCTTCATAGAATTGCGGAAATTAAGGCCACGCCTTCAAAGGAGAACAAGGCCGTGCCAAAGAACAAAGATATTTGCGAACCATTGGTGAAATAATGTCTTTCGCTGGGCGAAAGCAAATTACCATCTTTAAGTGCCAAAGATAATGTTGCCACCATACCGAATAAAAGCGAAAAACTGGCCAATGCCGATATTGGGGATATATATTTGAGATTGGTTAACAGTGAAGGCAGCATAGCAGGCAATAAACACAATACTATTTTCAGATTGAAACTGATATTAACACCATAACATTCTAAAATCTGATGTAAATTCTCTGTTATGAATACAAAATATATGGAACAAAAGCCGAATTGTGTGACACACAAAAACGTTTCCACCATAACTTTCATAATGGAACCCATACGCCTAAATGGCTTGGGACCATATTCGAAACACTTCTCCACGGTATCGGGATAATCAAAAAATATGGCACCTTTGGTGCGTTCCACAGCCAGTACAGAGCCGGCTATTAACATTTGTTCACAGTGTACACATATCACAGCAATGATGGGCAAAAATATGGTGGCACCTACAATGCCACCATTTTTAAAGCAATCTCCCATGGCAAAAAGGCCAGCACCTACACTGCCCTTAAATAAATGTGTGGCAGTTTCAAATTGACTGGTCCGGTGACTTTTCTTTGTAGTGCTCTCAACATCTTTATCTTTGTCCTGTTGATCATTATTTGCCTCCACGGCTTTTGTATTTTGTAATTCTACAGGAGTTTGTGTACAAGCTGTATCCTGTTCTTCTGTTGTTATATTGATTCTGATTCGTCGATGTATCCACATTTCAAATGCCTCAATTTTTTTCTCGCCTGTACTTTTGATGGTCCAGGTCTCTACTGCATATAATAATATAATCTATATATAGCATTTGACAAATATTATTAATTAATTAATTAATTTCGTTAGATGTGTTCCATTGGTCGTTTATTAAAACGCCAATTTATTTACAGTTTTTCACTCGTTCGACTATTTCATTTTTAATGTTTAATGTTGTTTCATTTATGCCATGTTTTCAACTTACAACCATGTATTTTGTCTTTTTTATATTTATTTTGAGGCCATAGGATTCAATTGTGTACGTGAGTTTGTCTAGAAGTTATTGTAGGCCCGATATACTGCTAGCAATAATGGTGGTATCATCTGCATAGCGTATGTTTTTTATAATTTTGCCTTGTACCGTAATGTCAATTCTTTCTCCTTCTATTGATTCATGAAATATTTATTGGGAGTATATGTTAAAGAGGAGCGGTGATGGTATACATCCTTGCCTGACTCCTTTCGATATTGGAATTTCATCGGTCAGTTCACCATCTATTTGCATTCTTGCAGTTTGGTTCCAGTATAGATTTCGGATGCACCTAATTTCTTTTTCTTCTATTCCAATATCCCTCAATATTTCAATCAATTTATCGTGTTGGGCGGTATCGAATGCCTTTTCATAATCTATGAAGCATATGTACACATCTTTCTGGACATCTTTGCATTTCTGAACCAGTATTTGGATCGATAATAAGGCTTCTCGGGTACCCATACCTTCTTTGAAGCCGAATTGTTACCCATAGCACTTTCACATTTGGAGTATATTCTCATGTGTATTACTCTAAGAAATATTTTTAAGATGTGGCACATAAGCCTGTATTCACAACACTTTTTGGCATTAGATTTTTTTGGTATCGCAATGAAGGTCGATTTTAACCAATCGTTGGGGTATTGACCAGTATCACATACATGATTAAACAGTCACACAATGAGTGAGATGTTGTTAAGAGACTAGAATTTATATTATAATTATTACGCGATGTTGCCGTTCAAATATTGGCTTATTGTATTCCGCTAATAAATGAACCCAACTATGTATATAAATAAACAAAAAACGTAATATGACACAAAAAGCAGAAAATAAAAAATAGAACGTTTGCGAAATTTAAAAAAAAAATATGTATTTACAACATTTTTATGAGTAATTAAATCAATTATTAATTACGAAAATAAACCTTTGTGTTTACTTTGTTGTCCTTAAAACCAGATGTTATAGTATATTTTGTAAATGTATGGTATAAAACAGACACTTATGCATTGTAGTAGAAAAACATAGGGTAATTCACAATGTTGTCTTGCGTCATAGCATTTGCAAAATGATTTAGTATATATTTACTCTACGTACAATCTTGGAATATGACAGTGGATAAAGTTAATAAAGTATGTTTCGGGGGGAATTGGGGTAGTTAAAATAAACAAAATATTTTAGTTTAAGTCGAGAAACAACAAATCTATTAATAAAACATTCAATAATTAATTAAATTATTAATCAAGGACGTATCTTCGGGTTTGGGGGTTGATCGGGAATTAGATCAATTATTGTTTTATTTTCTTCTCTTTTCTTTCTTCATTACATTCCACATAACTTAAGCGTACTTACACTACTTAATACAATTTACTTATAATTAGGGTGGCTAGCGTAAACAAAGTATAAACCTTCACAAATTCGAGCTCTCGACAGATTTTGAACATATTCTGGCCAGAAACCGTGACGAGTTGCAGGCTGTTGGAATTGACACACCAAAGAGTAGTCTAAGATGAAATAAAAAAGTGGAACTGGTTGTTGTTTGAGTGACTACAGTATAAACACGAAAGTATCAAATAGGGCATTTGTGCCACATTTCCAGTCAAATATACAATTGTTCCATCACTTATATACGAATGTCACGTAAAAACGTCATGAAATTCTGTTTTCTACATGTTCTGTCGTTTCGTCAACGTGATCAGCGTTGCCGTCTTGGTCCAATTGGACAAAAATTGGTAGTTTTTATTTAAAAATGCTACGATTGGTAGTTTGGTTGGTTTGTTCAAATTTCATATATTTTTTGGTAGGAAAATACAATTAATATCTGTAAGATTTAAATTTGGGATTTTTAGGTCTAAAAACGAAAATAAAATGTTTAAGTAAGAAAATAGTTGGAAACCCTGTTTTAACGTACCTCAATGTTTAACATATCTGTGTTTACATAAGGAACAACGGAATGTGAATAAAGTGTCAGCGTAAAAGAAATGTAAAAAAACTATTTGTTACTTGTAGTTTTTAAGCAAAGTAATTTTAGTGTTTTTTTGGTTTATTTAATGGTTAAAACTGTGTAGTATTTTTAGATATATCTCAAAAACTCCAAGACTGGAAACAACTAATTCTAATGAAGATAACCAAATATTAACTGAAAATGAACCATCAACTAGGTAAGAAAACATTCAGAAAATAATAATATGAGTAAACGATTTATAATTTAATATTTTTTTTGTAGTGGTCAAAGTTGCAAAACGAAGCGAAAATATAGAAGTGAGTGGCTTCAACAATTTGACTGAATGGAAGAAAAGGATGGGAATTGTTTTTGTATTGTGTGCTCCAAAATTGTTTTTAATCACTACACCCATTTAAAAAACCACGAAAAATTGTTTAAAATAATTGTTTTGTTATTTTAACACATTAAGGCCCGTTTTCTCAATGTGTCGACAAACTGCCAGTTGCCAAATGTCGACATAAATTTTTTAGACTGATAAACTGTCTGTTAACAATTTTGGTTTTCTCAATATACCTACAAAAACATTATTTTCATTTGGCAATACCTCTCAAAATTGTTGTGAAAGTTGGAAACCCTGTCTTCAAATTATAACTTATTAACATAAATCAGCTGTTTTCCAATAGTGAGAAAAATAACACAAAATAAAATCTTTTGAAAAATTTATTATCATCCATGTCAGCCAGGCAGTTAGGCCTGGCATGATAAACTCTTTCAACATTTACTTAGAACTCATGTTCTTCGAGTTCATCCTCCATCAAATTAATGTTTATTCCTCTATTAAAATTTTTTTCTAAAATCTATTTTATTTTTTCAAAAACTCAAGGTATTGCCACATAAAAAATATGAACAGCAGTCAGCTGATTGAATTTATCTGTACAACAAATAAATAACCGGCAGATGAGGGCTGGTTAGTTTTGCGACAAAATAGCAGCAAATGAGACATTGAGAAAACCAAATTTCTTTAATCTGCAGTTTTTCGTTGGGAAAAAAGATAATCGCCTAATGAGAAAACAGCCCTAAATGTGATATATGTATGTATATGAAATTCTTTTGTTAATTTTAGCAATAAAACGTTAATTTCATACTGAATAATCTATAATTATTTAAATTCAAATTTTGGTAGGATTTGAATAATTTTGGTAGGTTTTGGAAAGAATATTGGTAGGGAAAAATTTCTCTTTGTGGCAACGCTGAACGTGATATACATATACGATGATCTTTGCTTTGTTTTCACATGCAGAAACCAACGTACTTTACGTTACGTGAACGTTCGACTAATTCTACCTTTATACGGAAATTAATATGTAAATGTCGGGACGGCGCGAACGCCATTCCCGGCTATCAAAAATTACACGCACAAGTTATTCGCATTAGGAATAATCGCGAAAGTCAACTCAACCGAAAGTGCAATGGCCAAGCCTCACTTCGGAGGAACCGCCTTCGTGATCACGGTAACCCCTACGCCAGGTAAGTATGCTTTTATGAGCTCAACTTAAAGATCTTGTATAAAATTTACGATTAACTGAATGAGAAGTATGCGAATGCTTAAATAAATGTTGTTGTTGTTTACTGATATGGTGGTTGAAAACAAAAAATATCATACATATACGCACTATATAATACTTGCAGATGAGCTTCTCTTGTTGATTTTTATTTTGAAGAACACCAGCATAAAAATATGATTAGGATAACATATACCAATTTACATTACAATTTACAAGTACCTAACTAAACTGTTATTGAAAATTAATTGTGTTGAACTAAGTTTTTTGGGCACTCTTAGTTTCTTACTTCTACAATTCCTGGCGATTGGTGAATCCTATGCGTTTAGCATTTCTCAATTATAGCTTCTTCTACCGGCGACTCCAGACTTTTGACAGTTGATATATAAATCCGGCAAATTAGTTGTCATTTATTCAGTCCATTTTGCCAAACCATTAGGGACGGATATAGCATTCAACAACAAGTGGAAATAATAATTTTTTTTATCAAAATGGATGTTTACAACTGACACTAATTTTCGTAGAAAATCATCTTCGTCGATGAGGTTCATTTTTGGATTTAGTGGTATGTAATCAAGCAATACATCCCGAAAAAGTTGGAATAATCAATTTGATTCATATTTCTTTGAAACCGACGTTGGCGAGGACATCTCTGTCAATGGCAGGCTCTATAGCTTAAGTGATCTGGATTAAACGGTAATCAAACGAAATTATTGAATCTCGCAGGGTCATCTCTGTCAACGGCAAGGTCTATAGGTCGGTGATTACCAACTTTTTTTGTCCTGAGTTAGATGATTTGAACGTCCACGATGTGTGAATTCAACAGGATGGGGCTCAGTGTTGCCAGAAATTTCATGGCCTAAATCGTCAAAATCCGGAGATTTTTGCGTAAAAAAACGTCAAAATCGTCAAGTCACTTTACAAAATCGTCAAAAAATCGTCAAACACAAGTTTTCATTTTTTTTTAAATATCTGATGATAACAATTTAAGCAACTCTGATCTCATCTGTGTGTCATAACAGCTAGACTTTTTAAGTAGTCTTTTGTGTAAAGAATGCCTTCTAAGGAATCGTTTTGTAAACGATTACGCATTTTGGTTTTATTTAAATTTACCTGACTAAATATTCTTTCAACATTTGCCGAGGAGTGTAGTAAAATCATTATATTGCGAACAAAATTTGTTTAAATTGGAAAAGCCAAAGAAGAATCAGATCGTTTTACTTCCGATATTTTTTTCCAAAATTCTGTAAAGTTTGTCTCTTTTCCTTCAAAAATAGTTTTAAAATCTAAAAATTTTAGTTTCCTAAACTCTGAATCTATACTTTGTTTATCATCTTCTTTTAAAAAATTTGGAAAAGCCTTAACAGATCTAAAATTGAATTGGATTCACTACTTATTAATACGTTTGGATTAAATATACTTAAGGATTTAAATTCATTTTCAAAATCAAATCTTTTAAAAATCTGGTCAATTAATTCAATGTAAAATTGTATGCAATTATTCATTATTTCTTGTACATCCCTTTCACAAAGATTTGAATTTGAAAGAATTTCTGCAGCGTAAATACCTATATAAACATTTTTACTATCCTGAAAATTTTTACTATCTTTATAATTAATCAAAAAAATGTTGCTATTTTTAATAAGATTTGGTTTTAAAAAGTTGCTCATTACAATTTTAAGCAATTTTTCCATCTGTAAATACAAGGTATGAATTTCAGTAGCTTCACTCTGAAAAATTTTATTTATATTATTTATAATACCAAGCATGTATTTTAGAAACGATAAGTAAATTTGATTTGTATGATTTAAATTTTTGAAAATGCTTTTAGCCGTGTCGATTTTGTCAATGTTGACCGCAAAGGAAAAATAAATTTTAAGGGGTTTATACAAATCCAAAATACGATTAACAACGGTTTCTAAGGAAAGCCAGCGCGTTTGGCATGGATGTAAAATCTTTTTAGGTTTAATTTCCAACAACTTCTGTATAGTATTAAACTGACTATACCTCTTTGGACTATTTGATAAATAGTTGTACACATCTCTTACAAGAGTTTCTACGGCTGATGGAAGTTTAAGGCAAGCATTAGAGGAACATAGAGCCAAGGAATGGCAAACACATTTGATTATAAATAATTGAGATATATCATTTTTCAAAAGTTGGGCTACTGAATGTTTCTTTCCGGTCATGACTAATGCTCCATCTGCCGCAAATCCAACAAAGTTTTTTTTATAATCGATGTTATTTTTATTAAAATAGTTTACTATTAAATCATATAAACTTGAAGCATCACACTGGTCTACAGTCAGTAATCCAAAGAAAAATCGTCATTTTTCAACCTAAAATCGTCAAATCGTCATTTTGGTATTTTGAGGGGTAAAAAACGTCAAAATGCAGAGAAATCGTCAATTCTGGCAACAGTGATGGGGCTACGTGCCGCACAACTCACACCAGTTTGAATATTCTACACAAGCGATTTAAGGCCATGGTCACCTCACGTGGAGGTGATGAGAGCTGGCGCCCATTTAGACTTTCCAACATACAATTTTCCCATCACTTACATACGAACTGCACGTAACACGTGATATCGATTATAATTTGCATAGTTTTCATAAGCAGAAATCAACGAACGTTACGTTACGTTAATACTGAAATTAATTTGTAAATGTCGGGACGGCGCGAACGCCATTCCCGACACGCAAATTATTGGAATTATT